>JAKGSA010001668.1:27227-44539 GCA_033558755.1 Philaethria dido | reverse complement strand
AGGAGGTGGCGGATGCGGATGTGGCTGCGGCGGATGTGGACGATGCTAGGCAGTCATTTATGTATACATATGAAAAATAAATATCGAAACTCTGCAAACTTCAATGATTGTTCATTTATTTGCACCTTTCCGGTTGACATATTGTTTTGTTGAAAAAAAATTCTCTTAAATTATAACTTCTTCTACGAATTATATAAAAGACTGCTGATAAAGCGAAACACAACTAGTTAAACATTTTTGCCATTATTTCGTGAATTTAATATATATGTAATATTAAGTAAAGATAAGATAATTATTGTGATATCTTACCAAGTATTGCTTCTAATATACATCACATACTAATCATAGACAAAGTTTTGTAATATTTTTTAAGTTATTAGTATAAAACCATTTTAGAATTCGTTTCTTACATTAGTCGCTATAATAAACAGAAATCCCTTAAAGTTGTTAACAAATTTGGTCAAACAGATAACAACTTTGACTTTATATATCTACAAGGCATCACTTTCCTTCCTTTTAAATAATAAAGATTTCCATAGAGCTAATTGCAAAAACCACATACATACATATATGTAAAACACAATGATGTTGAGGTATTTAGTGCATCTAGTTATAATTGAAGTAAGTAGGAAATTATTAATAATATTTATTTTGATAACTAAAAACTAAATTATAACTATTATTAATATTTGTTTTAGGTCATTTTGTGTATTCACATACCTGATGAAATATATCCTAAAGGATTGGCAGCGAAATCAACTTATCGTCAAACACCCAAACAATTTTCGCCTGACTTATTATCCGATTCGACAAAAACTACAAATGAAAATTACTTTCCAGATGTTATTTATCCCACCAGTATATTAGATATTGCTCAGCCATTCTTTTACAAGTTAAATGCGCAAGATCAAGTTTTAGGCCCATTTTCAGATGATGTTAAATCTTCTTACAAGTATATAAGTAAATCTAATACAGGAAAAAATAGAAATATAAATTATGAAATTTTGAAAAATATCTCACAAATTCAGGAAAATCCTGAATCTGATACAGAATACGAAAGAAATATAAGTAGTAAGTTTAATTTTAACGAAAAGGGTAGTAGCGATGAAATCTCATTAGAACTATCTAACGAAAATATTGATAAAATACTTGAAGACGAAATGTTGTTAAACCAAAATACATGTTCCTCTTCTACATCTACTGATGAAGGTGACAATGTGCCTGGTGTAAAAGATGAAAAAGATGACATGTTTAGTTCATATATGGAAATCATCTTAAAAGATTCATCAGATAAAGGTGGTCAATATTTGGAAGATTTGGAAATACCAATTGAAGAAAATGGGCATAAAATTTATACCATAATTCCAGATTTGATTACACAAGAAGTACCACAAGACAAAGATGTCATGTTAGATTTAGAAACTGATGATATGGATTTGACAAAGGAATCAAATGAAACCTCAATTGAAAAAGACTTTATGCCTAAAATTATTGAACCTGCTAATCAAAATATAACCTTAGAAAACCAAAATTTTACAACATACAATGTATGTTTGATGGATTTGAATGAAACATTGCCATCGTTACCAGAAAGATGTTTTGAAAGTCAAAACATTACATATAATATTTCAAATTTATCTTCAGAAGAGTTATGTTCAATGTCATCGGAGGAATCATTAAATATATCTTTAATAATATATTCCCATACTAACAACATAAAAGATCTGGAAAATAATGAACAATACGAGTACTCGGATCCTCTAAGCACATTAGAAAATGATACATATAGTGATTATGACAATAATTGTATGGATGCCAACAACGACGGTCCAGAAACACAAGACGGAAAAGACGACTTTTTTCTTGATTTGATTATTTCTCTTGGTTCTATATGTGAAATGAATGATACAACACCTCTACAAGTAGAAAACAACAATGAAACAAATTCCATGGAAATACCTATCCAAGACCAAACAAATAACATCACATTGTACAGTGTGAATGCAGACCAAGAAAATATTTACAAAGAATAAAAACCACTGAATAAAGACCATAACAACAATAGGTATGCACTGATTGATTATATTATTTTCTTATGTAATTAAAAATATAATTTTATATAAAAAAATATCGAAATTGTAAACTGCACGAGTCAAATTAAAATCAAGTACAATTAATGATATTTTAAATTGAATTTTTCTTATAATTAAAGTATTTCTCTCCGCTTCAAAGATTGTCACGGTGACAAAAGTTTAGGTTAAGTCTTATAAAATTATACCATAAAACGTCCGTGTAAAATCTTACCAATTGCTTACTGGCATTTGAATTTCTAACCATCGCGTGGAACCAATTTCTAACCTTTAAGCACTAATTACGAGACGTGACGGTAGTAATATATATTTACAACTGTGTAGAGACTCAAAATGAAATAATTATCGCGTAAAAACCGTAAAAATGCTAATAACATCAATTTGTATTATAATCCTTTTAAATTTATCGTACATAAGTGAAATACGTGAATTGCGTAAGTCTTACGCATAGGCTTTCTAGATGCGTAGATAATTTTTATCTTAAAAACGAAACATCACGCTTAATGTAATTACTCTCACTATAAGCGTTAAATACAAGACTACTATATTTTTTTTTAAATATGTGATCATGAAATTCTGTGGGAAAATAATTGTTTTTGTGTTAATAATTTCACAGGTAGGACATTTGATTGATTATCTGTATTGTTTTTAAAAATGTGATCAGCATTTTCTATTTTTTTCTCTCATTTTAACTCACACACAACAGTGTGGCAACATCTGACTGTAAACGAGTTCGATCCCCAGTTAGGATTTTTTTTTATATTTAAATTATTCTCAAAGTAAAATCGTAAAATTTGATTCCTATCCCTCTTAATTAAAAAAAAAGTCAGGATTTTTTTTTATAGTGTTAAAAATATTATAATAACTATATTAAATTATAGAAGCATACGGTTCAATATCATCATTTCATTATTCGTTGTATTAAATTCTTTTTTTTTAATTTACTTTGCAATTCTTTGAGCTACTTATATTTATTAATTCATTGGCTTGTTGGAACATTGTTCTAATTATAAATTTTCAATTACAGATAGCACTTATATTTTGCTTTCCATATCCGTACAACCAGCCTGACGTCAGAGGAAAAAGTTATCTAAAAAACTATATCACATTGCAATCAAATCAAATATATAATAACGAACCAATTTGCAAACAATTCAGCTTTCCTGAAACGGAATATCCTCTGGTTTCAATATCCGGTATGCCTTGTAACTTTGAAGAAATAGAAAAGAAAACGTGTTACAAAAGTCAAATGAATACTAATTCTTATTTTAAGCACGATTTTAAAAATTGTGTTAACACAAACTGTAATAAGGTTCACGATATCTTCAATAGGCACACAATGGAAGTTCCAACAGCAACGAGCTACAGCGATATAAGAAGTTTTCCTGATATCGAGTATCCAATGTCAGCTAGTGAGTTATGGAAACCATATTATTGGAGTTGTCAAAACGACTTACAAACTTTATATTCTGATCAACCTTTATTATGCCCAAAGTTGAACAACACACTTACACGCAAAGAATTAGTGAACAATTTAGAGAAATTTTCAACACGTAGAACAGTAGTTCCAGTTTCAACGAAATCATTTACTAATACGGAAAGAAACTATATGATGCTAAAAAATAAACAAGACAATACAAAAATTCTAAACAGCAAAGCAGCTACATGTATTCAATCAGTGTCCAAAAATAAGAGTACTAATCATTTACAAGCATTTGATAGAAATAGCAAAGAGCTACCAGCAATAAAAAATACAAATTTTGACTCTAATAATAAGCTAAATGCAATGGAAGACACAGTCAAGTTATATACTGATAAATTTAACTGTGAAATGTCAAGTGTGCTTCAATCAATAGCAGATAACATTGTTTTAGATAATAGCAAGTTCTCTGAACAAAATGTGGTTCATGGTCCAGACCATGACTCAGGTATTTGTGATTTAGATTCATCTAAAGGATATTTAATAGATGCTGGAGATAATTCTTTTCATATAAGCTCCGTAGAAAATGAAGCAACATTATATGCTAACGAGTTTAACAATAAAATGACAGCCATAATGAAATCTGTAGCTGATAATATATTTTTGCAAAATACTGAACTGCCCAATATGAAAAATGCTGCAAACGCATTTGATTCAATAGAATCTGATTATGAAAATAAATTTAAATATTCTGATAAATTTATAAATAACTATGCAGATAGATTCAATGATGAAATGACATCTATATTAAGTTCCAATTTTGACGATATTATTTTAAATGGCGTGAATTATCAGAAAGAAATGGATGCGAATATGGGGAATGCGAATAACGAGGTCACTTTGCCTGGTGATGCAGTCTGTTCTCTAAAATGTACATCGAATACAAAAGTGCCTAATTTAAGGATAAATTATGCGAATTTCAAATCTGATGATGAAATTTGTAAGATAAATGATTTACCTGACTTGCGTAACAAAACAGTGCCAAAAGAAAAGTCCGACTTGATATTCTTTGAAAACAAAAGTTCAGAGAATGATAATGTTGAGACAAACAATGATAATTTAAATGATGATTACACAACAGATGCTTATCCCGAAAGTGACAACTCATTTTATTCACAAAGTACAGTTCCTCCAAGGATATCGTCACCCGACACGACATGGACATCTTCAAAAGTAATAGAACCCGACAAAGCTCAGCAGCTCAGCTCAGATGAGTTAGATCAGTACTTTATGTTAGTATAAATATTTATAAGGCTAACAAAAAATTGTTAAAAAAGAAACAGTTGCTCTAAATTATGTTTTTAAAATAACATTATTACTTGAAACGTCAAGTATATATTTCGAATTCAATTGAATGTCATTTTACACTGATAGAACTATTCTATACGTGATTTCTCTAGAAACCCTTTCACTGATTTACACACGAAGTGAATCATTTATATAGCCAATTAACTACTTTACGACATCATAAATAAATTATAAAATTATTAATGAAATGAATTTCGTTTCATTTAAAAACCTTATGTTAATAAATATTATAGACGCTTATAATAAAATAGTGATTGCAGGCATTTGGTAATAAATAAATATGGACAGTGCAAGCGCTCTTAATACTCATTAAGTATTCAGCACGCGACGCTTATAAGGTTTCACCTGTCTAAGCGAGTCTTAGACTATTTTCCTTTTTACTCTAACAAAGAGTGTACTGTATGTTTTTTTTAACATAATTATTTCATATTGCAATGAAAATGTTTGAACATTTTCAAACAAACATAAGAAATGTTTGACCTAGAAGATGATATCTTCTAGGTCTTCTTCGCTGCCAAATTATTTATTTATTTATTTATTTTAAAAAAATATTTTGTCATGAGTTCACAAAGTGTACCTCCATTCAATATTTATTTTATAACTTTTTCTTTCTATCTATGACTATCTTTGGGGAAAGGAAATGTTAAAAAAGAGTCTTAACACTAGGTTCTCTGGCTCTCTCTGCCTACCCTGCTATGTGCGGGATACAGCGTGAAGCTAAACTAAACTAAGCTTTATGACTTTTAGGAGTGCCAGTGGATCAACAACCATTTTTACGGTAATGTCACATAGAAAGACTCGACGGAGATTGGCCAGTTACATTTCAAGATGACACTTAAAATATTGGGTTAATGATTTCAGAATAGGTTTAAATAGTTGAGCCGAATATTCAATCATTCGGTCGGTAAAGTGTCGCATATAAGCAATAACAAAACTATACATGTAACGTAACACATAGGATATAACTATATTCACAAGTGATATATCATAATTTATTTATTATAGATACCAACATATAACAGGTTTCGAAGCATAATATTTACTGAGTGTGTAGATACATAGTTCATCATCTATTGGATCATATTTATTATACTCATATTTACAATCCTTTATAAAATAAATGACATTTTCCGTAATCGAAATGAAAAGGAACTACGTTATACACTGTGGTAGTATATTCGATTACAAAAATCAAATGTTAATTTATTTAGCCACTATTATATATATATAAATAAATATAAAATTTAAAAAAGCGTATCTAATGATGTGTAAGTAATGATGTGTTCCGGTTCGATGACATGTAAGCCAGGTTTTCCCTATCCCTATCCATCCTTTCCCCAGTATGTGGTGGTTCCTATGGCAGACTGCCGTGGCCACTATATTGTCTCCTTTCCTTCCATCTACCCTATAGGCTGGCCACACATTTACAACTCCTTTGGTGTTGTAAATATCTATGGGCGAACGTAACCACTTACCACCACGTGGTCTTTCTGCTCGTTTGCCTCCTTTAATGAATAAAAAAAAACGCCTCACCTTCATGACTTGTATATCACTAAAGACAAAAAGATGTATGAAACACATGAATAATTTTAAGTATGTATAATGCTATTGTAAAAAGATTATTGGCTTTCTAAACTTTTTCTTCTAATATAATTGCCAAATTTCATAACTTCATAATTAAAAAAATGTCCAAATTTTTTACTTTATGTACGAGTATTACTATAATAACTTAAAATAGGAAAATATATGTATTTAGACGTGACAAGTAATGTGTTTAAGTACTGAATTAATATCCTTTAAGATGCAATAAAAATCAAATATAGTATAGAAATGATCTCTACATAACATGTTACTTAAAAATATTATAACTTTTCACATCGGTTGTCCATCAGAGAACCGGTCGTTCCGCAGCGAGACGACCTTGCGCGAACACGAATTACATCACGTTGACATGCGCAGGCGCAACGGTACGTTCTACGTTATACTTTCTTGCGTTTAACTACCTACTGTCAGATTATTTGTTATGTAAATTGAATTCATTGCTGTACTATAAAATTTAATGCTAACACTAAGAATTGAAAACAAAGTAACAACAAGTAGTTATATTTTCTTATATAAATTGAAATTATGTCGCAGTGATTTTAAATATCCTATAAGTTTATTAAATTTTTAACAGTTATACTGAATACCATAAATAAAAACTGTGTTTTATACAAGTTATACAAGTCCATGGACACCTAGAACCATAATATACACAACTCAGTTAAAAAAATGTTCGTATGGTAATTACAAATAATTTGTTTCACGATAAACACCACACGCCGTGAAATTGCTCTTTGTTATATAAAGGAATTTATCGTTTTGAAACAAAATTGACGTTTATCTTATTTCATAAATGGTAAGTTAGATTTAAGTTCTTTTTATTTTTTTTAGCTTCACGCTGTATCCCGCCTATAGCAGGGTAGGCGGAGAGAAGCTGAGAACTTAGTGTTAAGACACTCCGTTCCCCAATTGCTGAATTGAGGCATTGCGTTCTGAGTGGCGGAACTCAACGCCGCGCTTCGCCTTGTTACCAAACCCAGGAAATGATGAACCTAGGAATGTTTTATTTCAATAACATTTTTATATATTGTTATTGATTTAATCTCGATATAATAATTATTATACGCATACGTAAGTGAATATAAATTAATATAAACACAAATAAAATGGGTAAATCGCTTAAAGTTACATTTAACTGACCATTATATGCTAAAATAAATAACAAACACAAGGTTTATTTACCAATGATGTAAGAACAAAATGCCAATCATCGTCGTACGATTGTCGTAATAACAACGTATTTTTTGTATACGTTGCTATTGGGATGCAATTTTTTTTTTCTTTTTTTTTTATACCACGACGGTGGCAACAAGGCACACGGCCCACCTGATGGTAAGTGGTTACCGTGGCCTATGGACGCTTGCAACACCAGGGGCATCACTTACGCGTTGCCGACATGTTGAATTATATTTCTGACACATATATATGAAACTTTAGCACTATTTAAAATGAAGCATATAGACTCTATATATATTTTAAAATCACAATTATATTCCGATTGTTGTAAGTATAAGAACAACGTCTGTTATATTGCGCAGGCGCCGCAAGAGACAATTCTGCCTCACCCACTCAATGACATTGAATTTTTGAACTGACATTATTAAGTGATAAATTTTATAATCACCGGTTTAATAATTACAAAGACTTCTTTGGTTAATAATTTTGCTTTATAGCCTTCAGTTTATTATGTTACCTACTATAAAATAATAATAAATACATGTGAAGTGTGTATGTAGACAATAATTTTTTTTTTTAATAAATATTCTAGAATATGTTATTAAAAAAGGTACATAAATGACAATATATCCAAAATAATATTCAGTAGTTTGGTTCCACTATTAAATTATATACTGGCAGAGAGTCCGAAAGGTTTGTCAATGCTGTCATATTGAAATGTCAATACTGTGCCACGTTGGGCTTGAATATTTCCTGCTTGTTTGTATAATCCTAATCGATTTTATGATGTAACAATTTATAAATTAACGAAGTTCCCTGATTCGAACATGCCTTTGGATAATACTCTTTTTGTTAGGTGGTAGGAGGTTCGTCCTCCGACTGGCTCGCGACCACTATCATGTCAAAGACGAACCGCCAAATATCTTATGATGTGTTCCGGTTCGATGGCATGTAAGCCAGATTTTCCCCTTTCCCACCCATCCCCTTTCCCCCAAAAATGTGGTGGTTCTGATAGTGGACTACCACATTGTCCCCCTTCCATCAGTATCCTCTAAAAAAAAACTCTAGCTTCGAGTTGTAACTGATTATTTTTTTACTAGCTAAACAGAAAAAGTCATATGCTGCCATGATCGTAGTGCCAAGCAATCTACCAATTCCCTCGTGTCCGAAATATTTACATATAAGGAAATATATCTATGAATATATGAAAATCTAATTTCTCGCAGAATTTTATCAATTTAAGTAAAACAACGTTGTTTAGAATATTATGGCAGCGGAAGAAGTCTATCTCGCTCCACTGATGTCCTTAGTTTTTATGTGACTATTGTCTGTTGATTAATGATGATACGTAGTTTAAATCTCATTTGAAACTGAAATAGACGCTATTGTGTCGCAGTTAATAAATGAGCGCGGTGGTTACGGGTTCGATTTTTTACAGAATTTCATTCTTCGATCTCCGATCTGATGAACAAAAGTACCCTCTACCTGTACAGCGTAATATGGAAAATTATAAACATCGTGTTGTTCTTCCAAATAGATGGTCTCCTGAGAATCCTGATGCTAAAGAAAACAATATTAAATTCATAGTAATATAATTTAAAATTATCGAACACAAGATAATCATCTCTTTGTCACAACTGTGTCTTGATAGCTACTGCGTCAATAGTCTGTCGGCCTATCACTATATTTTATTCCCCTTGTCTTGGTCTGTATAAAAAAATCAATGAAACACAACAGCAGCGCTGCAGCAAACACTGCGCTAAAACTTGCTTACATATAAATTTTTCATCAAAGTTATTGGTCCATCCAATTGTAATATTGTAAATTGAATCGATATTACTATTGCATTTCTGTTTTGTAAATTTTCATAATAAATATGAAATTCATATGAATAATTTAAAATATATTTACATACGTTTAACATTTACGTTTAAGTGGGGAACGGAATTGTTGAAAGAGAATGGAGTGTCTTAACACTAGATTCCCTGGTTCCCTCTGCCTACCCTGCTATATGCGGGATACCGCGTGAAGTGAAAAAAAAAAAACAAAAGTTTATATTGAGTTATTTTGAAATGAAGTTTTACTCACTATTTCTAATAACGTATACTAATTTCTTAAAGAGAGAGATATTTTAAATAATATCACATTTGGTATTTACAATAGGCGATTTGTCTCAAGTCTACAAAAAACTATATACGCGTTAAATTGTTAAACAAGCACCTGCAATACATCTGTAAGCTTATTAATTGGACTGTAAAAGGTCAAACCCAATTAATAAATTCTTTCAATGTAATTATATAGTATTCTTAAATATTTAAAAATATTCACATACATTTAACAAGCATCGTACTAGATGGATTATGATAAATATAGGTAAATATATTTAGTTCGGTTTATTTAATGTATATAAAGGTGTCCCAAAATTAACGCAAGATTTGACTTTGCCGCCATTTGCTATTATATTCATTATTCATTCGCTATTAAAAGACTAAAAATGGCATTTTCTATTTAATTCAAATCTTGCGTTAATTTTGGGACACCCTAAAGTCAAAGTCAAAGTCAAAGTCAAATAATTTTATTCAAAATAAGAAGTTACAAGCTTCATTTTTTGAACGTCAAATAATTTACCACCGGTTCACTAAATTTAATGCCTCAGACCTGAGAAGAACCGGCGTAAGAAACTCAGCGGGACGATTTTTTATTATTTATTTTTTTTTATTTTCGACAATGGTTTACAATTCTTTATTATTGGCAATGATACCTTTGAAACAGACTGGAGCGAGCACTTCATTTCCAAGGTGTGTTATCATTTATAAAATTACTAATTAGGTCCTTTAACACACAAACGTCTTTTTACAATTTTTATTTTTTTCCTATATTACATTCATTGGTCAGTCTCACAAATTAGGTATAAACTCAGCGTTGCTCTTCAAAATAGTTGACGTCAAGGTTTTATCTATGCATTGTATGCATGCTGTACGTCAACAAAGTCGGTGCTCTTTAGATATGTATAGAAATCCTACATTCATTTGACGCTTAGATAAAAGCGAGAGTAAATTATAAACGGGAGATAAGCATTCCTTTTGTTATTCAATTCTATTTTAAGTATAATTCATAGGGAAATGTAGTCTGCTTATCACAAAACATTTTTGTAGGATACAAATGTATATGGAATTTAATCGAGAGCTAATTTTAATCACAATTGGCTTCAACGAATTGACATATTTTTTCGTTCTCTCTGCCTACTCCACATGGAAAAAAAAAAAAAAAAAAAAAAAAAAAAAAAAAATTACGTATTGGCTGATGGAAAGGAGGATAATGTAGTAGTCCACATCGAACCACCACATTTTGGGAAAGGAGGTGGGAAAAACTGGAAATTTGGTTAGGAGTGTTATCGAATCCGGAACACATCATAAGATATTTGGCGGTTCGTCTTTGGACATGATAGTGGTCGTGCGAGCTGTGACGGAGGACGAACCTCCTACCACCAAAGAAAATCTCAGAAATTTCTATCCAAGGGTATAGAATAGAATCTATATATGAAAGATAGAGATCATCGTAGCACAGTTGAACAGAACTTGATTGTAAACGTGATGTCCGTGGTCGTGGGTTCCCCATTGGAGTGAACAGTTATATTTAAATTATTCTTATTTTTTCCGTTCTGGTAACATAAAGCGCGGCGTTGAGTTGCACCACTCAACGACTAGATTTGGGGTGGAAAGTGGAAAACGGTTTTTCTGACTGTACGGGCACAAGCTGTTTTTAATAATTTAGTATTAAATAATATGCGCAAGTCCTAGTCATTACTTGTGAGTAATGACTATGACTTGAGCATATTATTTGTACACGCTAAGTAATGTGTTACTTAGCGTGTATTCAGGGTACATCTCCTAATACTATTTGTCCTATATTTATAACATAATAGGTTTTATCCTCTAATATCTATAATAAAATCATGCAATTTATCGATTTCTAATCTAGTAACTGTAAATTCGAGGACAAATGGCGCAATAAGTTTCTAATTGCATTAATAAATAAGCCAAGAACAACAATAGTTCCCCATTTCGTTCGATTACCCTATTACTGGTTTATGTTGTTCGTCACTCGAGCGTCTGTGACGAAATAAATCTTCATTACGCTAACAGTTTCGACCACGCTCGCATTCCTGCCTTTCATGTCGAATTTTGAAATATTTTTATGATTTAAAATAAAAATGTTATGATATTCATGTTATTGCCAACATTTTAGGATTATATTTTCAAAGTATCGTTTTTCGCAATTAAAACCGAGCAATGTACACTCATTAAGGTAAATACTGAATAAAAAACATACTAAAGTATAACGGAAAATATTTCGACTTTAGACGACATCGATATAAAGTGATGTTGATGAAACATCTGAAATGCTGTATCTCATACACAGTTGTGACTTCAAATCCATGTACTTAAAGTACTTATTTATATTTATCAGATAACTTCAAATATAAATCAAATTATGTCTTATATTTATGTATATCGCTAAGGAAATAAAACGTGGAGATAACAATGATAAATTAGTTTTCAAAAAAGAACCTAAAAGGAACGCTCAAAATTATTTTCTTATAAAGGATAACGAACCTAAACTCGTGATCGAAATCCTTGATACGAAAAGATTGTGTTATCGTCGGATCTGGACATGTATACGAATTTTCAAGGAAATGGACGGACGGCAAGGTGTGCTAAGAAAAGCTTTGCAAGCTGTTTTTACATACATTATTATAAAGAGACAAGTAAAACTAACAAAATCATGTCAAAAAAATCATTTAAGTATCCATTAATATAATTTTTAAGCTTAGTTTTAATATAATTTTAGTAAGCGAGTAAGGCCTGCACTTAGCTTACCTCCCTAGCCTCTTCACTCTCTTTATTCCAGTCTTTTCAATACCCTTAAGTAGATCACCATGCATTATTCCGTTTTATAGGGGCATAGTTTGTGTTATGGGATCGTATCTAAAGTTGTTTTATGTTAACATAATACGAATATAACTGTGACTCGATTGTAAGTTTTTAAGAGGTTGTAAGGTTGTTTGAATATCTCTATGTAGATATATAAGAAAACATTGTTAAATGAATATTTAATAATAAGTTATTTTTAATATATTTGTGAAATAAACACGAAAAAATATTACACACACGCTTTCGAAAGACACAATGAGATTCAAAAAAATGTACAAATGTGTATGTAAAATCATTTATATAGTTAATTAAAATAAAAATCCAATTAAATAGCAAAAAACATAAAATAAATTTTAATCTCTTTGCTCTTTTTTAACGGTAGACCAGTCTTATATCACTAAGCGCTTATTAGAACACCGATCAGGGTAGGCACAATAATCTTAAGATGTATCTTTAAGATGTTAAGTTAATGTCAGCCTCAAAATGACGATTTTTTTATTGTTGTATAATAAACTTGAACCAGGTTTTCCCCTTTCCCACCCAACTTTTCCCCAGAATGTGGTGGTTCCGATGACGGACTACAACTCCCCTCCTTCCATCTGTATCCTCTAGGGTGGCAACGTATTTACAACTCCTTTGGTGTTATAAATGCAGATGTCCATGAAGATGTCGAAGATAACCACTTGCCATCATTAATCTATTAATCAATGTAAGATGATCTTAAAATACTATTATCATCCATTTTTTGTCGATTAAAATGCTTGAAAATTTGCACTGGTGTCCGGATCCGATGACAATACAATATTTTCATAGCGTAAACATATCTTTATCAGGACGAGTATGATTAACTTTTGTTTTTATAAGAAGTCTAAGCGTGTTCTTGTGTTGCGAATTTTTTTCCATTAGCACTTGTCAGAATGATGGAGCTTTCTCTGTTTACATCCGACGACACATAACAATAAAATCAATGTGCCATATCAATATGCCATAATATTCGCGTATTTTTTTTCTTGCCTTTCACGCCAATTAATAATTAGTCAAAGCAATTAGTCGACACAAACAGTCCATGTTGAATATATCTTGTTCTTCACGTGTTAGTGATATGTTTTATTGCTATACAAAAGGTATTTTTTGATAAACAGAATTTTAAGTAGACGTTTTAAAAATATGTTTTTTTTTTTTTTTTTTTTTTTTATTGATAACGGACGGCAAACGAGCAGAAGGACCACCTGATGGTAAGTGTTACCTTTCTTGCTCATAGACATCTACAACACCAGAGATGTTGTAGATGCGTTGCCAACCTAGAGGATACTGATGGAAGGGGGATAATGTGTGTAGTCCACTATCAGAACCACTCACATTTTGGGGGAAAGGATGGGTGGGAAAGGGAAAATCTGGCTTACATGACATCGAACCGGGAATACACTAGATATTTGCGGTCTGTCTTTGACATGATAGTGGTCGTGAGCCAGTCGGAGGACGAACCTCCTACCACCTAACACAAAAGTATAATATACGTTTTTAGTTTAACACTCAATTTCAACTAAGTAACTGTATTGCTTTTGATTAAAAATGTGGTTAAACAATCGGATTTTACTTCTTAAACTAATTCCTGCCCGTAACTACGATTACGTGAACTTTATGACCATTTCACACTAATCCCATTTATTAACCGTTTTCATCGAAAATTATTCCAAATGATATTTACCTTTGCGGAGGTAACCCCAGGTTATGCTATTACATTCATATTACATTATGAGACTTAGGACTTTAGGACTTTTAGATTTTTAGGGTGGTAGGAGTCCCGATTGTTAAGACCACTGTCATAATAAGAGATTTAGTCCGCCAAATATCTAATGATGTTCCGGCTCGATGGCATGTGCCGTATTTCCTTTCCACTCATCCTTTCTCAAAATGTGGTGTTCTGATAGTGGGACTACTACATTAAATCTCCTCTTCCATCAGTATCCTATAGGTTAAGTAACGCATTTGTTAATACTTGGTGTGTTGTAGATGAGCCTATGGGCGAAGTTGCAACATTCTACCAGGGTGGTGTCCTTCTGCCTCGCTCTGCCGTCCGTTATCAATAAAAAAAAATTATGAGACAAGACAATATCCATCTACCAAGCATTGCTGTGACGCCATTTAAATATTTACTAGCTGTACTGGATCTCTTTAATTTTTTATTGATCAAAGCAGCAAGCGATTAGATGGACCACCCGAAGGCCAAACTGCAAGTCTATTTAATTTTTTACTATGGATAACGGATGGCAAACGAACAGAAGATCACCTGATGGTGAGTGGCTACCTTCGCCCATAGACACTACAACACCAGAGATGTTATAAAATGTTGCCTACCTAGACGATACAGATGGAAGGGTGGAGAATGAATGTAGTAGTTCGCTATCGGAACTACCACATTCTGGGAAAGGATGGGGTGGGATAGGGGAAAACCTGGCTTACATGCCATCGAACCGAACATATCATTAGATATTTATGGTGTCTGTCTTTGTCATGATAGTGGTCGCGAGCCAAATGGAGGATAACTCTACCATCAAACTACTGGGATACCTGGCCTCTATGGGACGCTACCCAGCGGCGGAGAGGAATTGTATTCTAACCCCGTCCCCTGTCCCCTAAGTCTGGTCCCATTCTTCGCATTTTAAATTAGACATTGCATGCTTAATGGTAAACTCAGCGCCATGCTTTATCTTACTGAGCGGGAAATGAAACATATAAATTAAATTTAATATTCACTCAAACTGAATTTAATCGTATAAAATTTTTAACAGAGAAATATTATATTAAATTTCAAGTTAAAATAAATAGGTACGTTGATTTCACAAATTGGATTTTCCATATTATTTGTTATATCAGCGTCAAAGTCAAAGTGAACCAATATAAATGTCTTCTTAAAAACTACATCCAGAAAATCAACATAATATTATTAAAAATATATATATATATATATATATATTAGAAATTGATTAAGGCTTATCGGTCTGGTTATAAAAGTGTGCATACAGCGTGAAGCAGTAAATAATATTTAATATTTACTTAGTACCGACATATCTGTGTACATTAAAAGGTATATCTAAAACTAAATAATTTCCCATGCGGATAATTTAACACCCACACGAATAGTTATCGCTTATTGTGTAAATCGATCTCTCTTAAGTCTCTACAAGGTTATACTTGTATGTTTCTAAACGCGATACAAGGTAAAGTAAAAATCCCTTTTCAAGTGTGTTTTCAACTTTTTCGTCAGATTTTGCTATCTACTCGAATGAATTTTATATATTACACCTACATCTCTACAGTCTTATGGAGGTTACACAAAATATCTGTTGTATTATTCATATAACAACATATCAATATTTTTATTGAAAAATATATTTATTCTAGTAAGCTTTTTTGTTGTTTATTGTTTTTTATTTACCACTTAATTATTACGCGATATTAACTAAAAGAACAATGGACATTGAACACCTCTCCTTTCTCTACTTCTTTATAAGAAATTGCGTACGAGTCTACTTTTGTAAAGAAAAAAAAAACTTTCTTTTCTCTTGATATGTTAAAATAGTACGTAAAATAACATAATTATTCTATTTCATATATTATTTTATTATAATATTTTATATACATAAACTAAAATTCAGTGAGCGATGATGTATGGTACACTTAGAATGAGGAAAAGCGTTGGATATTATTAAATGCTGTTAGAGTCAACATAAGTAAGTTAAAAGCGGCGTGTGTTGACATAATCTTTTATATGGCATACATATATGAGTATATACGAGGGCATATGGCGCATTGGAACTGCACCTGATTGACGTATTAGTTGAGGGTTCAAACTCCACTTGGGGGAATGATAATATTAAAAATATTTTTATTCCCACTCTCTCGTAAGATAAAGCGCGGATGTGAGTTTCGTTATACATGCACTAATTTTACGATTTTGGGTGGAAAGTGGAGAAATGAGTACTTAGACACTAGATTCTCCCTTATAACCCTATTACTGTGAAGAAAAGCGTGATAAAGATGGTATGCGTACAAATATACGCGAAATAAATTTAATAGTATCTATTGCTCATTTATATTTGTGATGCAGGACTTATTGCGGTTACGGGCCAAATGGGATTTCATTCCATGGGCGTACAGGTCAACCACTATACCATCAGGTGGTACACTTCTGCTCGTTTGCCATCCGTTATCTCATAAAAACATATATATATATCATATCAACTATAAGTATTTCAAATACAATATATTTCCCTTGGTGGTAGGAGATTCGCCCATTCGTCTGACTTATTTGTAGAGGCACTTTAAAACCATAAAGCACGAGTCGCCAAACGTCTGCACTGGAATGTCTAAACGGTTTCATGGCATGTAAGCCACGGTTTTAACCTATGACAGTCATTATTTACGTGTTCTGTGCTGGTTCCGATAGTGAGAATGACTAGATGGACAGCCACGCATCTGACTGTATCATCTAGGTTGCGCATGTCATCAATCAGACGGACCGACTTAGTCATTGCTTAGTAAATCGGGGTTTTTAATATAAATATATAGCCATTACCTTGTAACATAAATTATTATTACGCTTATTATTCTACTACAGCCTATATACTAAATTTGGCTTTATTAAATATAATAAAATTTTAAAATATATTAAAAAGATATGTAGATAAAGATAGATAGATAAATTCTTTATTGCACACA
>JAKGSA010001668.1:10790-27114 GCA_033558755.1 Philaethria dido | reverse complement strand
GCAAATAAGGGAAAAAAAAAGCAAAGAAATAAATATAACATAATATATGTTATATGTATTATCGCAATTGGCATCAAGTTGAAAATAATGAATAAAAACTAGTACTACAACTACTACAATGTGTTAATAAGTAACAGACAGGACAATTTACCAAGCAAAAAGACTGCTTGTTGTTCTCTTTGTATTATTTGCAGAAGTTCATTTCAAGTTTATTATTATCTATCACATAGCTTTTAAATTATAATTAAATTCATATTTTGTACGAATAAGCGCTATTTCCCAAGGGATAGGGGAAAATCCAGACATATTTCTTTTGTTTTCCATTTCCATCATTCCCTGTATTCATTACTTAATTAAAGCCGTTATACTTTTTTATGTCATTAGCGATAACATATTGTATGAAACTATATGAAGTAACTTTTCTTCATAGGTTTTTTTTTAACTTTACGCGTTTCCTTTTTTTTTTCGAACGAGCAGAAGGACCACCTGATGGTAAGTGGTTACCTTCGCCCATAGACATCTACAACACCAGAGATGTTGTAGATGCGTTGCCAACCTAGAGGATACTGATGGAAGGGGGGACAATGTAGTAGTCCACTATCAGAACCACCACATTTTGGGGAAAAGGATGTGGTGGGAAAGGGAAAATCTGGCTTACATGCCACGAACCGGAACACATCATTAGATATTTGGCGGTTCGTCTTTGACATGATAGTGGTCGCGAGCCAGTCGGAGACGAACCTCCTACCACCTAACCTGCATGTCTGTCATATAAGTAGACAGAAATAACCTAGTGTTAAGACGCCCCAGCCTCTCCACGATTATAATACTGTGTATTACGAAACCAAGCGCAGCGCTTTGTCTTACCCTAGACCGACTGGAGTAATAAAAATTAAATATAATTACTCCCCGAGGAAATTTTACTTTTTTTTTTTTTATGGATACCGGATGGCAAACGAGCAGAAGGACCGCCTGATGGTAAGTGGTTACCTTCTGCCCATGAACATCTACAACACAAGAGATGTACTAGGATGCTGCCAACCTAGAGGATACAGATGAGGCAGATAATGTAGTAGTCCACATCAAACCACCACATTTTGGGAAAGATGGGTGGGAAAGGGGAACCTGGCCTACATGCCATCGAACCGGAACACATCATAAGATATTTGGCGGTTCGTCTTTAACCATGATAGTGGTCAGAGCCAGACGGAGTGACGAACCTCCTACCACCAAACAAAACTTCAGCATTTACTTAAGTACTTTAGACATCTGCCTTAAATAGATATTGTATATTGATACCTGAAAACTATACTTTGAGGTAAATTTATTACAGGCAACATTGGTTACGCAATCATTACGTTTTGGTACATGAATACTAAGCAACTGCAACTATTGTCATAAAATGTAAATGGACACGGTCGTTCTGCATTTGATACAACATACCATTAAAGCATGGAGGTCATTGATGTAGTCTTTGATCCCATTTGTAAATATTAATATTAAATGTATTTATTTTGGTTTAATAAATTGTTAATTTACCAAGAAATAAGTAAGGCGTTGGGTTTTGACAGCTAACACTGAACATGACATTCTAAGTGTTAAGAAGAAAGCTTACTATTTTTTCCCATAAACGTGGCAGATGCCTGAAGACATAAATGTGATGTACTAATCCATAATGTATATTGACTACCTACGATAACCCTAAACTAGTATGTCATCAAAGATCGGCAATGCAAGGTAAGATGGAGGCGCAGGCAGCGTAGGGTGAGGCCGCTTGCACAATGCAATCGGTGGGAAGAGTTTTAGCAAAAAAATATAAATCAAAGATAATATAGCGCAATAAGCATTAGACTAATTGTAAGATTGTTACTAAAAGATACCTACCTAAATTATTTTTTGGGTAATAGTAATGAATTAATGATATATAGGAATTATACATGGTGTAGGTATATTGCTGAATAAATGTACAATTGTAATATTTTTTAATTAATTTACTAGCCTCTATAGAAATGCTACATATAGAAAATAAAAGTTACCAAATTATACAGTCTGATTTCATATTTCCTGAACACTAAACACATTTTGAACCACGCTTGTACTTGCATCTACTTAGGCATCTATTTAAGACAAAAATTCTCATAAATCCTCAAGTTTTAAATAATCAAATCACTGGACTTATATTTAAATTTAGAGAGAAATAGGACAATTTTAATACCCATTACGGGTTGAGAGATAGATATTCGTTTAAGAAATAAGATTTACATTTCATTTATAAGCAAAAGCAATCATTCTAAAAAGAAGCTACACAGCTATACATATATACCACTCAGCTTTAAGTATTTTTTCATGAATATTTGATAGCTAAATGCAGAGTAAGAAAGATTTTTTCTATCCCAATACAACGCTTCGTTGTTTCGCTGTAGAACATTTATAACCGCCCATAGTTCACCGCATTATAAAGGCCCGCCACTACGCCTCCTATCTATTCTATTATGCGCATCTTTTGCGACAGCTTACTTTCAATCTCAATCTCATAATATTCTTTATTAAAATTTTCTTAAAACTTATGTTATATCTTTGGCTATTGGAGACCATAAAACATACATCTTTATTTCGGTTTATCTTAATTAATTTGGCGAAAAGTGGGAAACGGACTATTTCAACAGAACGGAATTTAACGCTAGGTTCTGAAGGCCGCCAGCATGGTGTCCCATAACCCTATGGTGTGGAATACAGCGAAGCCAAAAAAATAACTAAATTAATTACTGCCACCTGACTGTTTAAATTGTGAACTCAAATTTACTCGAAAAACTATGATAGGTAGGTATACACTCAACGTTATATGCATTAGAATATATGGTTTTGACATTTCTCGTAGAAAAGATACATCGCGTCGCTTATAGCAATCCCACATATCAGATTTCGTCAATAATTTTATTGCACAACAAAGACCACCTTATAAATAAGTTAAATAATTCGGTGGATATAAAATTATATCTGGATCGAAAATAGAAAATTCATTAGGAATTTTTTTCTAAATTTTTGAATATTCGTCATGTTAACGAATAAAAAGTTACAATGGAAGTATTAGAACATATTATTATTATCTTATATTAGGTTATATTTATTTAGTTTTAACCGTATAAAGATTAAAATACTCAATTATTTTAATACTAACTTTCATAAATTTAATATAAATAATAAATATTTTTTTTTTTTATGGATAACTGATGGCAAACGAGCAGAAGGACACCTGATGGTAAGTGGTTACCTGCCCATGAACATCTACAACACCAGAGGCGTTGTAGATGTGCTGCCAGCCCAGAGATACAGATGGAAAGGGGAGGACAATGTAGAAGTCCGCTATCGGAACCACTACATTTTGGGAAAGCGACGGGGTGGATAGGGGGGAAACCTGGCTTATACACGAACCGGAACACATCATAAGATATTTGGCGGTTCGTCTTTGACATGATAGTCAGAGCTGTGTGACGGAGGACGAACCTCCTACCACCAAACTAAACCATAATAAATATGACATTTAAGGGCTTACTAACTCCTAACAAGTATACACTGTGTTATAGGAGCTAATGACTTCCTGATTAGCGTACAAGAACAAATTAACAAAAAAAAATTAACAAAAATAAATCGAAATCATATTCAATCTATTCTGAGAGAGACATGCAAATGGCTTTTATTTCTTAAAAAAGCTTTTTAAATACAAAAGTATTGTTAAAAGCTCTTCATAAGAAAATATTTTACGTTCATAGACATTGTATGCATATCCTCATCAAATTCCATTTAAAAATTTTAAAACTCCCAAAGAGTGGTGTATTTCAGTCTGCACACCTAAATGCCCTTTGACTGAACTTGGTCATAAAGGCGCATTAGAATGAAATGCAACAATACAATTACTCGCACTGTTACATTGATATTATGAGCTCAGTCTTCAATTTCTGCCATGCTCTGTCCAGAACAGGAATAATTAAACTACCTTTATACTTCGTTATAAGTATTAGAATTGTTTCTGAACATGAGGAATTTATGGCTATATTGGACAGTTTTAACTCTGGAACATATTAAATCTAAATGGAAGATAATGACGCCTACAGCAACTTGAAGGTTTTGACTTCCAACGAAATTTAGATTCCTTTCACATCAAACAATATCATAGGCACTATATGTATAATTGTTTCAGGATTCCGTAAGATAAATGAGAAATATAGAGTAAGATGTTGATTGTTAATGGCCAAAAATACATTTGAAAATAAAGAAAATTAAAACTGCTTTGTTACAAAATGATTTATCATAACCGGTGGATTACCTGATGTTTTACGGGAAGTGGGTGGAGACAGCATTTTTTTATTGATAACGGACGGCAACGAGCAGAAGGACCACCTGATGGTGGGTGGTTACTCGCCAGACATCTACAACACTGAGATGCTGTAGATGTGCTGCCAACCTAGAGGATACTGATAGAGGGACAATGTAGTCCATTATCAGGAACCACCACATTTTGGGGAAAGGGGAAAATCTGGCTTACATGCCATCGAACCGAACACATTATTAGATATTTGGCGCCGCCTGACATGATAGTGGTCATGTTTCAGTCGGAGACGAACCTCCAGACCATCTAATTGTGGCTTGATAGTAAAGTCATAGAAACAAAGCATATGTTTTGTTTCCTAAGGACTTTACTTATCAAATTACTATATGTGCAATATTAAAATATTGTTACATATTCCCAAAAGCGTATTAGACCCACAAGCATCAACGACATTCTGACTATGCCACGGGGGTTAAACGACGTCATTATCAAAATTTAATAACATAGTACTACCTTTATTCCTGTAGCTACAAGCCATTTAACACCCGCATTCTAGAACAGATAGTTTAGGTGCCTAACAGATAACAGAACAACATGAAACAGTTTTGTATAAGTGGGCGGTTTGTTAGCGCTATTCGATTACTGATAAGATTAATCGATTCATGATAACCTAATTATGATATAATAATTGATATTTATCGATTGCTCTTTATAAAAAGCGTTCTACCTACATTTATCATACCTCATCATGAAATACAGGGCATTTTTTTCAGGTTCACTTTATTCTTTTTCTCTGAGCAGAGTAGGTAGAAAGAACCCAGAGTCAAGATGCTCCGTTTTTTCTTTCTGCCCAAAATCGAACTATAATGTGTTCAGAGGTGGCTATCGCCGTATTATGTGTTTATCGCCGACAGCGGGTAATGAAAATAGTTTTTATTTATTTATTTTTTAATTTCACGCTGTAACCCGCATATCGCAGATTAGGCAGAGGGAACCAGAGAATCTAGTGTTAAGACATTCCATTCTCTTTCAACATTTCTGTTCCTGACTTTCCGCCAAATTGAGGCATTGCGTGTTGAGTGGCGGAACTCAACGCCGCGCTTTGCCTTGTTACCAAACCCAAGAAATGAAAATACTAAATTTTACATTTCCTGGAGTGGGAATTGAACCCACAACCTGTCGCGTTTACAGTCGTATACTTGTGCCTCTGCGCCACAACAGGCGTTGTGAAAATAGTTCAAATATAAATAATTACATTCGCGAAACTGATAGTCGAACCCACAACCGTCTTCAACCAGTCAAATTTCTTTGTTTTAAAGTTAGACTAATAAAAGGCTAGTCGATAGATTTATAATATTACAAAGTTGCTGTAAACAAAACATATGGGAAAATCTCCGACGAACGCTCTCAAAATTCTTCAGATCTGTTTTAAGATTTTTAGGGTCTTTTATATGTTAATATCTAAATATATCGATTAAAGTTGATTTAATTTAAAATAACTTTTTTGTTTATTGTTCATAGTGCTGCATAAAAAAACATATGACTAACAAACATTTTTGGGATTGGAACCGATGCCTCTTCGTTTGAGATATGTTTTATCTCGTATATTGAAGTACTGTAGACTTTATTTATTTATTTATTTATTTGGATCACCAGCACAGCGAACATTAACACATATTTAAAAAAAAAAAACAATAACCTTAAAACAATCACAAAATGCCGCTGCGATTGTAGGTGATGACGGCATTCTTATGTTACACCTACTATACTAATAATTAATCATATTTAAAACAAAAAATTCTATAATTAAAATAAAACTAAAAATTAAAAAAAAAATATACCTAATTAAAATTAAATTGACGTGATTTTTTTTTTTTTAACTTGAATTTTTTTTTGACTTGAATTACAAATATTAAATGAGAAATTCAAAAAAAATACGGCACACGTTAATACTCTCACTCGATCCTCATACACAAAGAGAATTGAAAATATGTAGTAATTCATTTATTATGGGCATAATTTTTCTAAAAAGGGTTCGGGTAAATCAATCTCTATACAAAATTTATTACATTCACCAATAAAGGGAAACGTTTCATGAATATTATATGTATTTCGGCTTCATCACTTTACCATAGAATTATCTTAAAGTACTTATTGAATTATAATTATTTTCATATTTAAGCAAAAAAAATGGTATTTTTAGAGATGTTACTAGTGTCCCCGTAAATGCGTTAATAACGCATTGCGTAGTGACGTATATGTCACTTTATATAAACATGGCTGACATCCACACAACCATGGTAGTGTGTGTATTTATGTGTTTATTATATTTACTTTATTAATTTAATATACTTTTTATGCATTATTTTAAAAAATATTATCATTCTGCACTCCTTCTCTATATAAACTATAAGTGTGACAAGCTCTTTCTTCTTCTCTTTCATGCTCCTCCTTTCGTAAAAAGGTATCTAATTTTTTTGCTTTACGTACTTACATATAGTTTTAAAAAAACTATTTGCACGAAGTTTAAAAATACATCATGAAACATTCATTTCTAAATAACAAGTACTATTTACTTTTTTTTTATCCATTTAGCATTTATCTCATTAAACTGTAGAAAAATCAATATAATTACATCAAATATTCCATCAATTTGAATAAGGGTCCACAATCATTGCGTTAAGCTTGTTATTTACTGTTTATAAACGAAATATACACGCAATCACATTACTTAAGCAGAAATACCTGTTCTTAAAATGAAAATGTATTCCGATACGGCAACGTGATACAGTAAAGTGGTCGAGTATCAGATGGTCGGTCAATTAACCATAAAGCCCACGCCGGCGCACGCTCATTCATGCGTTATTCGTTTTCCTGCGCTGTATATGTATATACATACATAATTTAGGTTGGCAACTAATTTTTTAATATATGACAATAAGAAAAGGGAGTGACTAAATTGAGAGTCAGTAGAAGAAGCAGATAAGCAGATAGATTTCTCATCTAATAAGAAAAATCCAAAATAAAAAAAAAATACGTGGACATTTTCTATAATATCATACACGAATTATAGTACAATTATTTCGAAAACACATAGCCAAATAAGGAATAAAAATATTAATGATTAAATAATGATAATTGTACGGTAATTAGTTGTTTTATTTACCCAATTCTTTGACATGTTTAGCCTGATGACTGTTTCTTTTTTTTTTTTTTTTTTTTTTTTTTTATTGATAACGGAGACAAACGAGCAGGACCACCTGATGGTAAGTGGTTACCTTCCGCCCATAGACATCTAACACCAGAGATGTTGGATGGGTTACTTAACAGAGGATACTGATGGAAGGGGGACAATGTAGTAGTCCACTATCAGAACCACCACATTTTTGGGAAAGGATGGGTGGGAAGGGAAAATCTGGCTTACATGCCATCGAACCGGAACACATCATTAGATATTTGGCGGTTCGTCTTTGACATGATAGTGGTCGCGAGCCAGTCGGAGGACGAACGTCCTACCACCTAACAAATTCATGTTTATTTTCATGTTTATTTTAAAATATAAAATAAAAATACTGTTAAATAAACAATATATTTTAAATTACTTTACTTTATTGTTATATCAATGAACGGCAAATACATGTACATGGCTACATAAAGCTTTTATTACAAATCAGAAACATGAATGTTAAAATATTTTACAATGAGGCTATGTTGACACTTAACATAGAGTACTTTAATGAAATGCATGTATAATATTTCAATTTTACCTAATAGTTCGTAGTAATTCTTTATATTTATAATAAATTAATTATGAAATATTGAAAATAAAAGAAATAGGTAAAACGATTTGCTAACCTAGTTATCTAGAACATCAAGGGCGGTATTTAAATATTGTTTCATCATCGAATCGGACATGTGTGCAAAATTTAAAGGAAATCGCTAAAAATTGAAACAAAATGGCCTTGTAGCATTTATATTATAGCTTTTAGCTATAATAAATGCTTGTTAAAAAGACAAGAATAGAATCTTTGTTTGTCTCCTAACAACTCCCGACTTTTTTTTTTTTTTATGGATAATTGATGGCAAACGAGCAGAAGGACCACCTGATGGTAAGTGGTTACCTTCGCCCATGAACATCTACAACACCAGAGGCGTTGTAGATGCGTTGCCAACCTAGAGGATACAAATGGAAGGGGAGGACAATGTAGTAGTCCGCTATCCGAACCACTACATTTTAGGGAAAGGATGGGTGGGATAGGGGAAAACCTGGCTTAAAATAAAAAGTTGCATGTTAAAAGACTTGATTACTGTAATAAAATGATCATATTATTTTAAAGTAAACATGCAATTTTCTCTCATTATTTTCATCAAAGTTTCACCAAAGTTTTAAAGGTTAATTACGTAAGGGTAACCTCTATTTAAGCTTTGTAGCTGTCGTTAACCGTGTATTCTTAATACAATTGGAAGTAATATTATACGAAAATATTATTCTTTCTTTTATACTTTAAACTGTAAGTATAATATATTTTTTTTTTATTGATAACGGATTTGGCAAACGAGCAGAAGCGATCTCACCTGATGGTAAGTGGTTACCTTTCGTTCATAGACACTCACAACACCAGAGATGTTGTAGATGTGCAAGTTGCCAACCTTAGGAGTGGATACTGATGGAAGGGGGACAAAATGTAGTAGTCCACTCATCAGAACCACCACATTTGGGGAAAGGATGGGTGGGAAAGGGAAAATCTGGCTTACAGCCCATCGAACCGGAAATTACTGGCTAGATATTTGGCGGCTCAGTCTTTGACATGATAGTGGTCGCGAGCTGGGGGGGTCGGAGGACGAAAACCCTCCCTACCACTTTCAAAAATGTGTTATATGTATTATTATATTATATGTATATATTTTTAAAGTTCTATATACATATAATAGATGCATATATTATATTCAAATATATACGTAACATATGCACGTAACGTTCTTTTTTCTACTAGTAGATACCTATAAAGTAAATTATTGAATAATTTTCAAAATAGCAATGAAATATAAAGAAATGAAGTATCTATTTAACAAACTTTTATTAGCTTTTCCTGTATCCATCTATTATTCAATGCACCTAAACCATGCAATACTATAACGCCACTTCTTATCGTCCAATTTTTTTAATTTGTATACGAATGTGACAAGAGTCCGAATCCGGTCCGACGTAAATATATAATCTTCCCAGGACAACCAAAACAACCAGAAATTACTTACTTAACTTCACGCTTTATCCCTAGCGGGGTAGTTAGAGAGAACGGAGCGCCAAACGCTACTCATGCTCATGCTTTTTACGTGACCTTCCTCCAGTATCATTGATACTGTGTTCTCGAAGGTCAACCGAGGTCTCCCCTTACCTCTCTTGCCGCTCACCTTTGCTTCGTACATCTTTCTCACCATTCTTTCATCACTCATCCTCTCGGCGTGCCAATTATTTGAGTGTATCATTCATTTTATTTATTAAATTAATTGTTTATTTTTATATTTAATTAAAATATTATAAATATTAATATGAAAAAATACCCTGAGAAATAGATTAAAAATTAAAAAATCAAAATCAATGTTAGGGCCATAAAACTCTTTTTGATTTTTAAACAATTATTATACTCTCATTTCTACTAGTGTCTTCGTAATTTTTAATGCACCTTTTATTCAAAATTAAATATTATGCAAACAAAATAAGTTAAATATAGATACATTGCTTCACGGTCGTTAATGATCTCTTAAACGCTGAAGCATCATTCATGAAAAAAGCATTTCTGTCACAGCAAAACTCAAATGTACAAATAAATTATTTTAAAATATTTAATAAATTATATAGTGAGTGACAAACGGAGTGTCTTAACACTAGGTAATGACACTCCTTTCTCCTCTTTCCACCCATTATTGGAACTTTGCTTGTGAGTTGGAGAAACCAATGTAATAATATGAATTCAATATTTTATTATATTTTAATCGTTGATATTAATCTTACTTAAAACTACTAATATAACCAATTACTGCTCTTTTAAGAATAGTAAATTTTCTTTTTTTTAGCATCACGTTGTATCCTGTGTAAAGCAGGATAGGCACAGGGAACCTGAGAACCTAGTGTTAAGACACTCCGTTCCCCACTTTCCGCCGGCTTGAGCCATTGCGTGCTGAGTGGCTGAACTCAACGCCTCCCTTTGCCTAATTACCAAATCCAGGAAATGAAACATTTCCTGGAGTGGGAATTGAACCCACAACCTGTCGCGTTTATAGTCATACGCTTGTGTTTCTGAGCCACGACAGATGTAATAAGTTCATTAATATATATTTTGCGTGATGGAAATTAATATCGTAAGTAACATTCATAAATATGGATTTAAATTCAATTACATCGCCACGCAGAAAGGTCGCAACAGTGTCACGACAACGTCAAAAAAATATTTAAAATGCTATAAAACAACTTGAGGTGAAGTTTAGCCGTGAGCTTTACATTGAAGTAAAGTCCTTGTTCATGTAATGTGGCTTACGGTCAGCGACTTAAGCGGCTTAAATATGGTAACCGCTGTACTAAGTATATTGTCAAAAGTTATAAACCATGCATTGTTATCATTTAGGCTTTTTAATTCCATAATATTAATATATAAGGCGATAATATATGATATAAAAAAAAAAAATTCACTTTTATTAGAAATCTAGGGACGAAAACATTGCAAATCTGATATTATATTAAATGTATTTATTATGAGCATTTAAAAATACAAGTTTCAGGTTTTAAGGCTCGGGAACCGTGTATTATATTAAATGCTCAAACACAAACATATAGCTCACTATGTACTTCTTTTTTTTAACTTCACGCTGTATCCCGCATTATAGCAGGGTAGGCAGAGGGAACCAGAAAACCTAGTGTTAAGACACTCCATTCTCTTTCAACAAATCCGTTCCCCACTTTCCGCCGATTTCAGGCATTGTGTGTTGAGTGGCGGAACTCAACGCCGCGCTTTGCCTTGTTACCAAACCCAAGAAATGAAAATACTAGATTTTACATTTCCTGGAGTGTGAATCGAATCCCCAACCTGTCACGTTTACAGTCGCACGCTTGTGCCTCTGCGCTACGACAGGCGTGATGTACTATATACTTAGTGTCATATTAGCCAAAACATATTAAAGCTTACAAAATTGTGTTATTCTAATATAGCTATATTACTATAAAGTTTCATATAGATCCGTTGAGTAGTTTTTGTGTAAAAAAGTAACATCCATCCATCCATCCATCCATCCATCCATCCATCCATCCATCCATCCATCCATCCATCTTCACAAACTTTACAATTAGTCTTTATATATAGCTTCACGCTGTATCCCGCATATAGCAGGGTAGGCAGAGGGAACCTAGTGTTAAGACATTCCGTTCCCCACTTTCCGAGGAATTGAGGCATTGCGTGCTGAGTGGCGGAGTTCAACGCCGCGCTTTGTCTTGTTATCAAGCCCAGGAAATAAAAAATTCAATTTCCTGGAGTGGAAATCGAACCCACAACCTATCGTTTTTACAGTCGCACGCTTGTGCCTCTGCGCCACGACAAGCATTATATATACTAGATTTTAAATTATATCATATATCTCATTATGATGTATAAGCTATACCTACGACTTACAGTAGTATATTTCATCTAATTCTGCTCCGATCCGTTCTTGGGCGAAAAAGTAACAATCCATCCATCCTCACATACTTTCCCATTCTTAGGGTATTAATATAAAAAGATGGATTTAAAAATATGTCTCTGTATTTAAAAATATGATAAATATATACATAAATTCTTATACGTGACTAACTTTCATATGGAACTTTGAACTTTATGATATTCGACCGTTACATTGTTTTGGTAAATGACCGAGATCGCACGCTCACACACTTAAGGAAAGCGTTTGAAACAAGTGAATGAACGTACGAATGAGGAATGAAGCTGGAGGTGTAATGGGTGTGTAAGGTTTTATTGTCCTTTGTCTCACCTAAGTGTACATTGTTCTGTAAATGTAGATCGCGTGAGATATGCACAAATTACCTGTGACAAGAGTTTTTGTTAGAATTAGATTATCATTTGCATCTCGATCGGATTCTCATTTACATGCGAAAGAAGATGGTGGGAAATGTTATGTAGAGTTTCCTTTTGTTTAATTTCTTCTTTATGGATAAACGTTTTCATTAAAAAAGAATAACATGGACAATTTTTACTTTATGGGGGGTCTTCACTCTCCTCCCTGGGGAGGAGGGGTGATGGCTTCAGGCTCTTAGGCCTATGGCCATGGGAGTCTTCTCCGTCCATGAACATGGGCGGGGTCATCAGGATTGCCGCCTGCAGAGCTCTGTAAGGGGGTTCTGTCTACAATTTTCGGTTTCCAGCCACGGTTTAGGGAACCGGAAGGATGGTAGTCGTAATAAGAGGTGGGAAAGAGGCGCATGCACCACCCGGGCGATCAGCCCAGCCGGGTGAGACCCACGATTCCTCGTGTGAGGCCCAGTTTTTACTTTAAACACGCTACTTAATTAACTTTTAGTAAGTAATGAGATCTTTGATTTTCGCGTCTTTCACTCATATAAAATGAAACTAATTTAACCGGACTGTCCTCGCATATTTTAGTACATATACGCAAACACATTCTTGAAAGACATTCAGTCCATGGTCTCAAGTAGTTTACCTATCTGGATAGTTATGTCTAATGGTTGGGTTTTCAAAAATATACTAAAATATGATAAAGCGGTTAAAATAGTTATTTATATAAGTTATAAGTAAGTAATGAGTTTCTTACACTGTTTGTATGATATAATCGTAAAAGAGATTTTATTTCGCCTTCATATAAATGTTACAATTTGATTAACGTATGATATTATGCTAAAATAGTTACGTCATTTTCGCACATTGGTTAAATATCGTGCAATTTAGGAACAATTCACAAGTATTATATGTAAAGATTGAAACAAAAACTAAAATTTTTAAAATTATAAAAAATGATAATTGTAAAATATTGAATAATTATTAATATAATTAAAAAATAAATTCCTTTAAAAGATACTATATATATCATTTAAATATGAAGAACTAAGCCGATATTGATAACAAAATGACGCACCGCTATGATAAACGTTCTCGGAACATTGAGTTGTGGTTGTTTGGTCAGGTGAAATTGTAACAACTGTCGGTCATTTATTCTTAAGTAAAACAAATAAAAGTATTTGTAAAAAAAGCCAAATTCATATAAAGTGGTTATTATATAATTATTGTTTTAACTTCTTACTGTACCTTTTGTAAATAATTGTATTAACTCATTATGAAACAAAAAGATCACAGTTAAACAGAACTATTTGGTAATTATCTTTTTCAACAGTAAGTAGTAAAATTTAAAATTCAAATTAATTACACACATTTAAAATTCAAATTAATATTTAACCAAATAAATGATTTTATTCAGTTTATTTAGAACTAATGACCGAATTTGCAACGAAGAGATACTTAGAAAGTCAGGTATAAGACAGGCATGCGTTCGGGCATATCGGTGAGAAAGATATATGTAACAAAGGTGAGCGGCAAGAGAGGTAGGGGGAGACCTCGGTTGACCTTCGAGAACACAGTATCAATGATACTGGAGGAAGGTCACGTAAAAAGCATGAGGAAGGCATGCATCAAGGGGTTAATGATTGTGGACGAAGCGAAAGAGGTATGCATGGACCGTAGCGTTTGGCGCTCCGCTCTCTCTGACTAAGTGTAATAAAAACAATTGTAAAAAGTTTAAATAATTACATAAAAGTATATTTTCGAATAAGTTGTAATCCTATAAATTAATCCAATGTTCGCCGATTGCCTAGCATTCACTAAGCTGGGCTTCTAAGGATTTTCTAGATGAACGCTAATACAAGATTTGTTACTTAACGCTCGAGTGTATTAAGTATTTTATTAATGTTACTTTCGTTTCAACAAAAAATGATTCTGGGCTTATATCATATTGTATTCTTTTTCCCTAAATAGATAATAATAATAACTCATTTGACAATTTATAAATCATATTTAAGTATGACAGCCAAGTATTCGTAAGTCTATAATAAAATCCTTTAAATAATTTAGAGAAGTTACAGCCAAATGTGCGTATAGTTAAGTTTTTTTTTTTTTTTTTATGGATAACGGATGGCAAACGAGCAGAAGGACCACCTGATGGTAAGTGGTTACCTTCGCCCATGAACATCTATACCACCAGAGATGTTGTAGATGCGTTGCCAACCTAGAGGATACAGACGGAAGGGGAGGATAATGTAGTAGTCCGCTATCGGAACCACCACATTTTGGGGAAAGGATGGGTGGGAAGGGGGAAAACCTGGTTTACATGCCATCGAACCGGAACACATCACAAGATATTTGGCGGTTCGTCTTTGACATGATAGTGGTCGCGAGCCAGACGGAGGACGAACCTCCTACCACCAAACAAATTGTAGCGAACCAGTAAATAATTTTATTATCACGTAATGTTCCATTTTTTACTATTAAACAAGAAGTTATTATTACATACACATATTAATTAGCATCGATAGCAATAAAAATGATAACTGTAAAAAGTGGCCTCACGCTTTTTCATGCGAAGAGAGCTAGAGTTAAGGAGAATAACTCCGTTCTCCGTTTTTATTCCAAATTCAAAACATTGCGTATTGTGTAGAAGAATTCTACTTAGCGCATTGTTTTGTTACTTCAGGATAGTGGAAATAATTTATTATTCTTATTCATTAACTATTTAACCATGACGGAATCGAAGCCATAACTATCTCATTTACAATAAGAAGCTGTTCCACTGCTTAACGATAGCCTCGTAACTTTTTTTTTTTTTATTGATAACGGACGGCAAACGAGCAGAAGGACCACCTGATGGTAAGTGGTTACCTTCGCCCATAGACATCTACAACATCTCTGAGATGTTGTAGATGTCGTATGCCAACCTAGAGGATACTGATGGAAGGGGGGACAATGTAGTAGTCACTATCAGAACCACCACATTTTGGGGAAAGGATGGGTGGGAAAGGGGAAAACCTGGCTTACATGCCATCGAACCGGAACACATCATTAGATATTTGGCGGTTCGTCTTTGACATGATAGTGGTCGCGAGCCAGTCGGAGGACGAACTACTATACCATTGCAAAAAACTGGACTACTGTACCATTGCAAAATTTAGCAATAATAATATATATACCATGAAGCTAGAAACGCCTAATTTGAAAAGACATGTTTTAAGTCACTAATTATCATGAAATGTGTAAAAATCTCACGTCATAGCGTGACGCGGCACAAATTGAGTTATAACATGCTTATCTGTGAGAAAGTGAAAGTACTTTCGAGTAAGCTCCAGGCTATTTTCTTTTAGAATTTATTAACTAATCTAATGAACGTATCGAACTTAAAACGTCATTTTGTCATTTACAAATACAGATAATTCTTGATGGTAATTATTTTAATTGGCAAAAAATTCTTGAATAAAACATTTATAAACATACATATTTGTAAATTTAATTGATAGACAAATCTGTATTATATGTTATATAAAATACTTATCATAAATCTTTGGAAAAATATTTTAAATCTATAATTATATTAATACTAGCTTTCCGCCCGCGGCTTCGCACGCGTGGAACTCGGTTATATCGCGCGACATGGTAAGGAATAGCCTATAGTCTTTCCGAAGGTTTAGACTATTTGTCAAAATTGCTTAAGTGGTTTAGTTGTGAAAGTTGTAAACAGTTGAACAATCTTACATGATTTTATGTTTGACAATAAGGAACTTCCATGCAAACTTTTATCCCCTATTTCAACCTCTTCCACCCTTTTTTTCACCATAAAAAGTATCCTATGTCCTTTCCCAAGTTCAGTGCTATCTTTATACCGAATTTCATTAAAATCGGTTCAGTGGTTTAGGCGTGAAAGCGTAACAGACAGACAGACAGAGTTATTTTCGCA
>JAKGSA010001668.1:0-10689 GCA_033558755.1 Philaethria dido | reverse complement strand
CTTTCCGAAGGTTTAGACTATTTGTCAAAATTGCTTAAGTGGTTTAGTTGTGAAAGTTGTAAACAGTTGAACAATCTTACATGATTTTATGTTTGACAATAAGGAACTTCCATGCAAACTTTTATCCCCTATTTCAACCTCTTCCACCCTTTTTTTCACCATAAAAAGTATCCTATGTCCTTTCCCAAGTTCAGTGCTATCTTTATACCGAATTTCATCAAAATCGGTTCAGTGGTTTAAGCGTGAAAGCGTAACAGACAGACAGACAGTCAGACAGACAGAGTTATTTTTCATATTTATAATATTAATAAGGATTCAGTAGTCAAAAACAATAGTATTGCATATGTACTCTGATATCATTTTGTAACTCCTTGCTCATTTCACTTTGTGCGTGTGACTATTCAGATATCACTCTTTATCTAGACTCCATATCTGAGAATACTTTAAGATACTCTTTATCCATTAAATTATAACGAATGTTACGTCAACTTCCCTTGCAATAAATATGACGCAAATCTTTTATTCAGTAATTAATCATGTGACTTCGTTTGAGCTCATTCACATTTTTCCATACACTTTTATTTTATTGAAGTTTATTTTAATTTTATGGCTCTTATACTCACATATATTAAGGACTGTAATATATTTTATTATTTTTTTTTAGCTTCACGCTGAGGGAACCAGAGCCTAGTGTTAAGACACTCCGTTCTCTAACATTTCCCATTTCCCAACGCCGAATTGAGTGCATTTGCGTGCTGAAAAAGTGTGTGGAACTCCCACCTTCATATTTTATCTCTATAAGAAATATAAATCTTCTCTACATTTAAAACAGGAATATTGTTTTTATTTTAATGATACACACCTTAATATATATTTAAAAAAAAATATATATCCCAGTTTCTTTCTTGTTCTGTTTTTGTTGAAAACTAACTATTGCTACAAACACTAACCAATAATCCAAAATAAAAACCTCACGTCAGCAATAGATATGGCGCGGGTGCTCTTTATCGCATCAAATAGTAATGCCTTCCGTTAGAATCGCGTGAACATGCCATCTTAAGTAATTGGCGTGGACCTTGGAGTCAAAAAAGATCAAAACAACAAATTAACATCAATTCTCGAAAACAATTGAAGTTTTATTGTCAAAATATCCTCTGATTTGACTTCATCTCTATTAGTGTATCAAGAGACCGAAGTAGTGTGTGGATAAAATATACCTAGATATTAGTTAAAGATTTTTTTAGTATACATTACATTATAACAAAGGTGATTAAACTCACACCGAACTCATACACGCTATATAATACAAGTTTTTTCGCCCGCGGCTTCGCTCGCGTGGAATTCGGTTATATCGCGCGACATTTTGCAAGGAGTAGACTATCGTCTTTCCTAAGGTCTAGACTATTTGTCAAAAATGCTTATGGTTTAGGTGCGGAAAGTTGTAAACAGTTGAATAATCTTACATGATTTTATGTTTGACAATAAGGAACTTCCTATACAAACTTTCATCCTATTTCAACCCCTTTTACTATTTTTTTCGCAATAAAAAGGTATCCTATGTCCTTTCCAAGTTCAGTTATCTTCATACCGAATTTATCAAAATCGATTTAGTGGTTCAGCCAGAAAGCGCAACAGACAGACAGACAGACAGAGTTATTTTCGCATTTATAATATTAGTAAGGATAATTATCGAAAATACATAATGATTTTAAATATATTTATATACCATAGAATTTAAAAAATCTTTTGACAAAAATAAAATGAAATAGCATAAAATTATTAAAAAATAAGAAAAAAGCATTTTATTTATGCCAATTTCGCTTGAAAACGGTAATTTTCTTAAACAATTAATAAAGAAATCGTCTAAAATTTTTATTACTGCAATTAAACCATTTTGTAAATTATAAAAATAATCCTTTTATTCTATTTTATTTTTATTTAAAATTTATTAAAATAATGATGATGGAGAAAAGATTCGTTCACTTTACATTACAAGAGTTGTTAAAAAGAAAAACTACTTATTTGAAAATGTTTATACATACGTATTAGAAAGTGGGGAACGGAATTGTTGTAAGAGAACGGAGTGTCTCAACACTAGTTCTCAGGTACTTCTCTGCCTATCCTGGCTATATGCGGGATACAGCGAAGATAAAAAAAAAAGAAAAAAGAAACGTAAACTGTTGCAACTCAGCTTTTAGAAACACATTAAATACTGGATAATCTATCTTATATCAATTAACATATGTACCTTATAAGGTACCTATTATTGGTGTCTGGCTGTAATCTTCAAAGCAACGGCTAATGATTCGTTTGAATATACATCGCTTATTTGGCTTTGGGTTCAGTTTCGAATTTGCATGACACATCAATGTGAATACGTTGAGAGAGATTGAGGTCAGCATTTTGCAAAGGTCTAAGAGACAACATTATGTCATAATAATAAATAAAAAAAAATTACACTTATAACTTTAAAATTTAGTTTTGGATTTTGATATGGTCTACTCGTACGGTATCTATATATATAAATATATGAAGCAAAAACTTTGTACCCCTTTTTACGAAAAATTCGCGGACGGAGGAGCTTGAAACTTGGTACGCTTACAGCTAGTATAGCGAAGAAGTGAAGGAGTTTTTAAAAGAATGCATAAAAAGATATTAAATAAATTAAATAAATTTTACTAACGCTACCATGATTTAACATCCATGTTTATATAAAGTGACATATACGTTGCTAGGCAACGCGTTTTACACCAGTTAAAATTAATGTGTGTTTATTATTTTTCTCAATTTGAAGCGTTTTTCAGACTTACGTTTTATATATAATTAAAAATGTATGTAAGTTTTAAACATGGCCTGATTTTATCCCACGTCTTTTATATCATCTAAGTGATCCAGTTGAGTCAACTACAAACTTGATTATATCTTGCTTCAGCGAAATTTTCATTTTTACAATTCTTTTTCGATTCCCAAAAAACTTAAAATAAAGTGCTTTTCAGCTTATCCATAAGAAATTAAAGCGCTTTCAAGAAATGTATGCACTTCATTGAAATCATAATGAGATGTTTAAGATATTAGCTGCACTTGCTGTACTCATTCCGCCTAACAAATTCTTGACCTCTTTATCTGCGCGTCCCATTTAAATTAGGTGAATAGGATAAAATAGCACGTTCTTATAAAACTTCTTTTTCTTAAACCAACTCAGAAAAAATAGAACAAATTTATACAATAAAGAAAAATATTTAGCTACAGAAAAGAAGAAAAATATCTGAAATCTAGTATATATTTTTTTATTTAAAGGAAAACTTGCCCTTGGTAATACAGGCTTGTATTTTTTGCGTAAGTAAAATATTCTAGAAGATCTTGAATAAATTTTAGTATTTTTTTTTTAATATTATTTTTTTTTTTTTTATTGATAACGGACGGCAAACGAGCAGAAGGACCACCTGATGGTAAGTGGTTACCTTCGCCCATAGACATCTACAACACCAGAGATGTTGTAGATGCGTTGCCAACCTAGAGGATACTGATGGAAGGGGGACAATGTAGTAGTCCACTATCAGAACCACCACATTTTTGGGGAAAGGATGGGTGGGAAAGGGGAAAATCTGGTATAAAATTTGACAAAAAACAGAGCATGTAGATATTAATAAATTATAATAGCGAATCGGTTATGTTCCAATATGTCTCGCGTGTGCCAAGATTACGATTATTTCTCGTTGCATGAAGCACTGCTTTCATCGAGCTTCATTGTTCGTCGCTTCCGCCCGATTTGCATGAACATTTCCTACTGACCGCATTTTGCTTCCTTTTTGTTTACTACTAGGCCGATATATGTACGAGCATCGTGATAAAAATGCTCACGTAACACTTGAGCTTTAATCTCTATCGTGTGGAAATTATAATTTATAAATACACCTTTACTTCATTTGTTGGCTCATAATTCATAATTCAGCGATCAATCAGCAAGATCAGCAATGCAATTTACATCAAGAAAAATGGATTATTAAGTAAGTTTTTAAATGGAGTCAATATAGTATAAAGCAAAATGAAATTTCCAGATGAAACTTCGTATTTACGTTTCGAGCCGCATTGCAGCAGCGGACTGAGGCATATTTTACATTCTACCTACATGTAGTACTACTGAATTTGCTGCTTAGAAAACTATACAGTGAATTAAATAATTATTACACGTAATAAGTACAAGGAATAGAAGCTTCCATATATTTTATTTTAAGAAAACAGCGTAGATCATAAAACTAAAAGCAAGGAACTTCATGGCTGCAGTGGTTTGTCACCGCATCTAATCGGCGCCGCTGGGCGTCAGCCAAGCCATTCCCGTCGTTTCAAGTTTAATTTTGGAATACTATTTTTTCTGTACAGTAGTAAAAGACACGTCCGCTGAGGTGAATAATCTCTTTCTTTCAAAATAGGCCGCCAGAATTCAAAACTTAAGTAAATTGTTCTTAATTCTGATTTACTGAGAAAGTATAGCATACATGCAAAATTACAATGGAATTCAGTTCGTGACGTGAATACTCCAAATCGTATCCTGCTCATGCCTTTTGTAATTCTAAACACGTGAACTTACTGTTATACACGAAAATATGTGTCAATGGCCCCAACATGGAAGTACTACTAACATGACAAATAAAAAGGTCTCTGTCAATGATTGAAATAATAAATGTAAGCCATTATTTGGCAGTAAGCTACCCTAACGCTTTTTTTTTTTTTTTTTTTTTTTTTTTATTGATAACGGACGGCAAACGAGCAGAAGGACCACCTGATGGTAAATGGTTACCTTTCACTCATAGACATCTACAAACACCAGAGATGTTGTAGATGCTCTAAACTCAGAGGATACTGATGAAAGGGGGACAATGTAGTAGTCCACTATCAGAACCACACCACATTTTGGGGAAAGGATGGGTGGGAAAGGGGAAACGCTTCTGTAATGCAGAGAAACAATAATTTATACCTAATATTACAAGTCTGACTCTTGCGTATTGAAATGATACAGTGCGCCATTTAGGCGCGCTTAAAAGTTTTCTGTAGGAGAAAAGTAATATGAATAATTGTTGATCGTATTTAATTAAAATGATTTTACAGAAGGTCATATTCGCAAGCCATGGTGTTGACGCATCATTGCAAGGCGATGTGCAGATATTTTATAAAATATTTAGTAAAGAGATTATGTCATTAATAGATATTAAGAAATATATGAGATTATACCTATTCTTTTCTCCTTTTTTTTTTTTTTTTTTTTTTATTTTTTTTTTTTTTTTTTATGGATACCGGATGGCAAACGAGCAGAAGGACCGCCTGATGGTGTAAGTGGTTTTCGCCCATGAACATCTACAACACAAGAGATGTACTAGATGCGTTGCCAACCCAGGAGGATACAGATGGAAAGGGAGGATAATGTAGTAGTCCGTTATCAGAACCAACGCCATTTTGGGGGAAAGGATGGGTGGGAAAGGGGAAACCTGGCTTCTTACATGCCATCGAACTGGAATACATCATAAGATATTTGGCGGTTCGTCTTTGACATGATAGCGGCTCAGTGAGCCAGACGGAGGACGAACCTCCTACCACCAACGTACGTTGCCGGTACGTTATAATGTACCTATTGTTGATACATCAGCACTAAATACAAAAAGTCAAACAGTTTTTGTCTTATAGATCTTTTTCTTTAAAGAGATAAAAACCAACGTCATCACAAAAATAAAGATATGTTCATAAAACATCAACCAGCCGTGTTACATAAATTTTTTTTAATTGTTCCGCTGCTGTTACATGTCAGTTGGCACCAGAATTGCTCCAATTAGAGATTATCGCGTTTGTGTCAAATCTTACATAAACGACGGTACAAGGTGTTAAGTAATTCGCTTTACATGCAATCATCAGCGGACTCAATTGATGTCTTTTTTTAGAAACACGCAAAGCAACAAGGAAATTGATACAATTATTTACTGTTATAAGTACAGTATGTGGGCTTTGGGGGTATTGAGTATTGCTGGTGCAAAATTCATTAGAATCGATTTGAGTAACGCTTATGTATAAGAGTTTATATATATATATATATTTTTTTTTTCTTTTTTTTTTTTATGGATATCACGGAGGGCGCAAACGTTAGTAGACACCTGATGGTAAGGCGTTACCGCCCATGAACAGTCTATTAAACCAGAGATGTGTTGTGGGGATGCTGCCAATCTTACAGAATGTACAGATGGAGTGGGAGGGTCAATGTAGTAGTCCGCTGAAACCATCTAGCTTTTGAAGATATTGAAGATAAACAGGCCGAGCCGGAACAAAGAACAAGCAAGAGGCTTGGCGGCAGCTGGGAGGCAGGAGTGGTCGAGCCGTGACGGAGGACGAACCTCCTGTACCACCAAACAAAATATATAATTTTAAAACGTTTTCACTTTTGTAATTCAGACATGGCAACCACTTACAATTACACAGACTTAGGGTAATTTAAAGTTTTTAAAGTAACTTATCTTAACCTCTCGATCATTTATTCAAGCTGAACAGTATTATAACTTTTGTTAGGTGGTAGGAGGTTCGTCCTCCGACTGGCTCGCGACCACTATCATGTCAAAGACGAACCGCCAAATATCTAATGATGTGTTCCGGTTCGATGGCATGTAAGCCAGATTTACCCCCTTCCCACCCATCCTTTCCCAAAATGTGGTGGTTCTTGATAGTGGACTACTACATTGTCCCCTTCCATCAGTATCCTCTAGGTTATAACGCATCTACAACATCTCTGGTGTTGTAGATGTCTATGGCGAAGGTAACCACTTTACCATCAGGTGTCCTTCTGCCTTCGTTTGCCGTCCGTTATCGCACAAAAAAAAAAAAAAAAAAAAAACTTTGTGTTCTTACTTGGTTACTAAATCTGTTAAAAGTTCAAAAGTATCAATTACGTTTCAATCTATCGTAAATTGTGGTTCTTTTATTTTCTCGTCTGTACATGATGAAATGCAATTTACATTTACGCCAATTCTATGTATCTTGACTTCATATTATATATTTGATATTACGTAAAAATTTCGAATACAATTCAAACGAATGTATCGTTCAGGATAAATTTAAGATCTTTTCTAATTATACATAATATACGCTAGAAGTTTATCATAAATTAGTTTTTTGATTCAGGTTCATGCACGTCTCGCATATAGCAAGATAGGCAAAGAGAGGCTAATATTGAGACACTTAGTTCTACGTTGGGCTGTTAGTTAGTTGATTCTTCATAAAATATTTTAAATAACTTATATGTTCAATTAAAAAATATATATATATATATGAAAATAAAATTCAAGTGATATTTTTGCAAAATGAATATCTAGTAAGTTTCGTACCAATGAAACTTATCGAGTTAGGTTTTTTTTTCATTTCGTAAATATGACTGACCTACTTGCAAGCTTGTCAAAGAATAAAACTTTTTTCTCAGACAATTTATTTATACTAATATTCTAAGTATAAATAATACTTTTATAAATCATTGCTATTAATCATTTACGCAAAAACGAGTAATTCTTACCTACATAGACATTAGATGATAAGATGATATAAAAAATAGATAGGATCTCGTATAAAATGAGATAATAATTATAGTAAATAAACAAAGTAAGTATTGAGTATACTCACACAAATGTCCATGAAAGTGATATTCTAATATTTTCATTGTACAAATTCAAATTCTAAATAGAAACGAAATGAAATAAGTCTGAAATTAGGTCTGAGACACACACACAAACACAATTTACATGAACATACAGCAATATATATAGATAAAAAAAAAATATTAGAGGGTTTTTCTACAAAATAAGGGATTTTTGTAAAAAAATACTTGTAACTTGGTATATGTACGCCACATAATATTTAAACAAACATGTCTTTGAGTTGTATAGTAAATCAATCAGTGCAAAGTCGTTTGGTCTCGTTGATTGTATTGTCTCTACTATTTTCTAAGAACTTAAAGTAAAGTATTTATTAAAGATTGACTCTTTGAGTTTTTATTTATCAAGGGGCTCAAGCTGAAAGAAGTAAGTAGGGAAAAAACAGTGTCAGTATCGTGGAGTTCATCGGACATTGTATTGGCAGTTTGACAAATATGCAACTGAACAATATTATAAAGAAACATATTATAGAACAGTCCATATTTGACGTATATACTCATAATGATAGCTAAAAGATGACTTATACGATGACTGAATGATATGATGACTGACTGTATAATAAAATTTGTTCATAAATATATTATATATAACAACGCTTGAGTGGATGACCTCTAATCCTGCCGACCTCATTAGCAAAAAGTTGACTCAATCTTGTATATATCAAATTTAGCTAAACTCGTTGTTACTGTATATATGACTTGTATACGTCTAAAAGAATAATCTTAGTTATAAATGAATGAATATTTATACCTACTAGTCTGTTGCTAAATATATTTTAAATTTATTTTTTTAAACAGTATAAAAATGTTTTTCTAATTCTGATATTTAGATAGGTGAAGCAACGTTTCAGTCATCTTCATTTTTGATAGAATCCAATGTTGACGTACATACATATATAAGTCAGTACCTATATAACTATTTTAATTTTCCACGGTGTCCGACAGTATGACGGCATAACAAACAGCTACGAATAAATATTTATAGTGCTACATACGCGCATGGCGTTCATCTAAAATTGTGTGTTAAGAAAATGTATTTAATAATAAAAAATACCTGGGCTCTTATTATCACATCGTGCGGTCCCCGCCAAGTGGTAGCTGCTGGAGATTTCCTTTTAGCCAATTCCAAGGTAGCTTCACTAGGGCATCTTTCAAACATAAGAACACGTTCGGCAACAGAGCCACGCGTTAAGAAAGGTCGCACAGGAGCAGCGGCCATTGAAGATGCTGATTCGCCGGCAACGGCACCGGCACTAGACGCACGACGAGCACGCGCTTCAAACTTGGACCTAGCTTCAGTCACATGAGAGCCAAACGATGCTCTCCTCTCTCCACTTGCCCCTGCCGCTGGTTTTCTTGCCCCTGTATCTAATCTATCTTGATATCGGCTTTTAGCATAGTCTACTAATGATACGGGGGGGACAACATCTGGCCTTTCTGCGGGCCGCTCGGCCACTACTCCACCGGTACGTAGAGCTCGAAGAAGTCTCTCTTCCTCCCGAGCAACTTCCAACCGCATTGCAGCAGAGTCAACTCGTCTGGAGTTCGCTCCCGAACCTGTTCCGTTACGCTCTGGTACTAAATCTGGGGGTAAGGTTACTTCAACAGTTTCGCTTTCCTGATTTGTATGAAGGTCTCGCCTTTGTTCTGGCCTTTGCTCGCCACGCAGTTCCGGCCGCTCTCGTAGCTCTTGGCGATCTCTGCGAAACTCTGGCCGCTGTTTTATTTCAGGTTTGGGTTCCGGCTTAGGTTTAGTCCGTAGGCTCTCGGCCAGCTTTAGCCCGGGCGTAGGCCTGCATGACAGAATCTCCGTGGGCGCAAGGCCACGTGCTTTCCAAGTCTGATATATGGCTTCCGCATGATCTGAAATTTGTTTGGCAATAGCAGCAATATCCTCTTCACCTGTGTCGATCTCCCGGCGGGCAGTGGCCGCCATGGCCAAGCCACTCGCGTCGCCTAGGGAGCTCAGCTCTACTGAACCTCAGGGCCACGCCACGCACCCCATGAACACACTATAAACACATAAACACAAGACTGGGCACACAATTTCCGTAATTATTTGACACTGAAAAAAATTTGCACTAAAGTGGTCACTTAAGAACACCGAGAACAGCTGTTGGCGGCAGCGCGTGGGGAGTAAACAAAGGCGGTCGGTGTATCGAAAGTGTATGCGGCGCGTTGCGAACGGCGCGGGCGTACGTAGAGAGGAACAAACAACAGACGTAGAGCCAACGGCGGCACCTCGCGTAAACTGCGGCGCGAGGCGGCCGTCGGGAGGACGGAGGACGTGCCGCGGCCCCGCGCCGCTCCCTCCGGCCGGCGGCGTGCTCCCGCTCCCGGCACATGTCCTCCTTGCTCACTCGGTTAGCACCTGATAAAATTACAACTATACTACTACTCTCGGTCTAGACGTATCGATATTTTTAAAATCAATCGATCGCCGGTGCCCACACTGAGCCGTAAACTTCCGATTGCGTTTTCTTATCAATTAAATTAATGAACATTTTTGTTTTCATAACAAATAATATAATATTTTTTCACATTTAATATTTACACTTTAATCTCTTGTGTATTTTTGAGTGTAGACATATAAAACGCATCACATACGGTGTCTCTACCTGTTGCAGTTTCCTGTTTACGATACAAAATATTTTAAAATATTTACAAGAACAGAATGTTATAAGCGTGTAAAATATTCATAATAATCCTATCAATGAGTTTTCGTTTGTATAACAGAACGAATCGCATCTGTTCCACAGATATCTATGGCGCAGTGCGCACGCGCGCCGCGCCGCCACGAATAGCGCGCGCCTATTTATTTACGCTCCCCTAGTTTTTTACTCATTTCACTGTGATACATTGTATCCTCAGTGAAAAGAGTATAATAAAAATGTTATAGTTGTAAATTGATTATTTGACTTTAACATGTACAATGTACATGTAGACAATTTTGCAAAGAATATTTGTAGGTTGACTTCTACATTATCCCCTAAACAGTTTTCTTATTT
>JAKGSA010001667.1:15008-44573 GCA_033558755.1 Philaethria dido | reverse complement strand
TCAGCACTCCTTCGCTATATAAACTATAAGTGTGCCAAGTTTCATGCTCCTCTGTTCGCGTAGTTTTCGTAAAAAGCGGTACAAAGTTTTTGCTTCACGTATTAATATATAGATGAGACAAAACGCGGCGTTGGGTTCCGCCACTCAACACACAATGTCTTGAATTTTTGAAATTAGATCCACTCTGACTATCCTGTTATGCAGGATAATGTTTGAAGCTGCTTTTAATATGAATGTCCAATTAAAGTAAATTAGTAATCATTAAACAAGTTATGTTAAAAATGAAGACATTTTACAAGAATGTTCAAAATTACAATCATTTTTGTCCTAGTATTTTAAAAATACTACTTAATATTAAAAACGCGAAAATTTGAGATAGATGTTGTTACTTTTTTACTCAAAAACTACTGAACGAATTTAGACGATTCTTTACTGTAATATATCTAATACATCAGAATAACATATAAGCCATAATTTATATAGATATTAAATATCTGGTATGTTATGAAAGTATGGATATATAAATATTGTATATAGCCTCGATTAATTCATGGGATACTTTATATTCCTAGGAAAAGAATCACACCTATAAAGAGATCGTGAACCAGTGGGACAGCGTCCGAAAACACGATTGTGTACGGGTTAGAATGGTCGAAGCAATGTTTACGAGAATATTTAAATTATTTACATTTCTCTGCTCTGATAAGACAAAGCGCGGCGTTGAGTTTTGCTATTTAGCACAAAATGTCTCGAAATTGGACAGAAAGCACCGAACGGAGTTTCTTGATACTATATCCTCTCTGACTACCCTGCTATGCGGAACTTCTTTATATCTTATTTTAAAAAATAATTTATTACGACGTTAGACGAAAGTCTTTGAGGGAGGCCTATGTCCAGTAGTGGACGTAAGGACTGATACGACGACCACTACGATGATGCCAAATATAGATAAACGATTCATTCGTCATTGAACAATATTTACATTGTAATCTTGTGAAAAGAATTTAATATATTCTAATCAATATTAAATATACGTAATGAAGATTTTTTTTGATAAAGAATGGGTATTCTAAATGACATTTGATAATTATTAATAGATTAAGGTAGGTACTGTTAAAAATATTAGTACGCTAATTATGTACCGAGTTTGGATAAGTTGGTCTTATCGAATTTGATTTTTTAATTATTAATGGACATTAACATTAGCTTATAACGCCTGTCGTGGCACAGAGGCACAAGCGTGCGACTGTAAACACAACAGGTTGTGGGTTCGATTCCCACTCCAGGAAATGTTAATATTTTCATTTCCTGGGTTTGGTAACAAGGCAAAAGCGCGGCGTTGAGTTCCGCCACTCAGCACGCATAGCCTCAATTGGGCGGAAAATGGGGAACGGAGTGTCTTAACACTAGGTTCCCTCTGCCTACCCTGCTATATGTGGGATCCAGCATGAAGTTAAAAAAAAAACATTAGCTTATTTATAGGATGAATAAATGGCTAGCAAATGAAACAAATTTAGATAAAAATGCATTTAAAATAGTAATGACAGATAAAAGTTATACTATATCCGTTGCGTATTGAGTATTGTAACTGAACGCTGTATTTTGAATAACCAGACGTTTCAAATATATTTTTTTTTTTATTTTTACTATTAGACATTCTTGTGGGCAAGTGATTATCTAGTAGATATTATAGTATTAGCCTAAAAAAATTAAAACAAAACACGTTATCTGAATATTTTAATATTATTATAATTTTTTTTATGGATAACGGATGGTATACGAGCAGAAAGACCACCTTATGTTAATTGGTTACCTTCGCTTATGGACATCTACAACACCAGACATGTTGTAGATGCGTTGCCGACCTAGAGGATACAGATGGAAGAGGGACAATGTAGTAGTCCGCTATCGAAACCACCACATTTTGAGGAAAGGGTGGTAAAGGGGATTTTTTTTTGATCATTGTAAGCCGGGGTTGATGACCAAAGAGGAAGGGAGGTGGAACATCCTAAAACAATTAAAAGACAGGAGAAATCTTTATAGTTTCTCACACCAACACAACAGGGAAAAAGAAACATATTTTTGCGAACAATAACTGTGATTAAAATAATAAAAATGTATAAAAAATGGCCACGCATATGTTTTTATTTAAGCCTATTTTAATTTACATCATTCTTAATAATGTTCGTTTATATTTTCTTGAAACGAAACATTTTATCAAACATCAAACAGTGACATGACGTCATGAGTGTTTGAACTTGTCACTTGGCCGTGACTATGATACACTGTCAATGTCACTCGACTGTCAATGTGACAGTCATGGACATATGACGTTATGGAAACCACGAGTATTGCCCCATTTTTGTGCATTTATGTCAACTGTCAATTTTAAGTTCCTTTTTCTTTGGTAGTAAAATGTATTTGTGTTGTTATGTTGTTATGTATTTAATTTTTAGCTAACTTGTTATCAATTTTACGTGAAATATTTTAATATCAATACGGAAATTTAAAAAAATCTTTTTTTTGTGATGTTAATCCTGGATTTTGTATATAAAAAGGAAAGAAAAGGTATGTGTTATATAATGTTTATTCATATCGCACAAATATTTACCTACAGTTGAAATGACAATTCTGTGTTTAAAAACATTATTAAAACATTACTTTTCCTTGATCTTTATCTTGAATACTTATTTTCTGTTATTTATTTTCAATGGAAAATAAGTTTGTTTTGAAAAGCATGATGTGACGCAATTTGTTGGGGGTTCGATCTAAGCTTGAGGTAAAGACAAAATTATTTTCATTTTTCTATTTTGGTAACACAAAGAATGGTGTTGAATTCCGCCACTCAACACACAATGTCTGAATGTGCGTCTCGATGTTCAAGCAAGAGTGTTTTGATTTACAAATTAAATATAATTTATAATGCTTTTTAAGTAAAACTGGTTGGATCTATTTTGTAAAATTTTTAAAATGCTATTCACACATCTAGGATAAGAAAAACATTTTAGAAAACATTTAAAATAATGAACGTGGCGGGACACGAAGCCACGTTCCAAAAATTCCATTATCACTCTATTATTTCCTCATCCCAAGTATGTGATACAGTACTTAATACATATTTAACAAATAACATTCTCATTGCTTAACTATTGTTCTTAAAAATAGTCCTTGGGTATGAGTAATTAGAAAAAAATATCTCTCTATGCTAACAAAAAAAATTAATTATAACAAGCGTATAAAAATTTTGACAGCTATGTCAAAATTTAACAAAATAGAATGTATGGCTTTGTGGTCAGAGTGCTTGTATGGTTTCTAAAAGATTCGAATCCCATTACGCCAAAAATTTTATACAATTTTTTTAAATGCTTTTATCATCACTACATAAAATTTAATTGTGTCAAATTTTATATTCTTCCGTCCGCACAGTTATTGTAAAAGGGAAATACACATTTTCTTTCACTTACTTAATATTGTAAATAAGTCAGGTGTGCATTATAAAGCATTTCACACTGGAACAAGGCTCCTATATAATATAAATAAAAGCTAGTTGGCCTAGAAAACTATACCTCATTTTCCTACAGAATAGACAATAATCTATGTATATCTTTTTCACTTTACATTTATATATTTTATAAAATAAATAAAAAAAGTGTAAAAAAAATGAACCTAACATATATTTAGTTAAAACTATTTAATTATAATATGTTATTAATATTTTTTCACAAAAATTTTGCAAAGAATCATTTCTTAACAATATTTTTCTGATCTCTATAAAGTATTGACGTATTTCTTAAGTTAAGTATAAATTCAAATATTACTGACCGGACATGAAAGCGTATAGATACTAATTTGTATCTTCTATAGAAATTCACCAAACAAGGCAATGAACATAAAAACTAAATATTTAAAATTAAAGAAATTATAAGGGAAAAATATTTTAATACAAAAAGTGGATAATTATAAAGAATATAAAAAAGTATTAATAATATTGCATTATGATTACGATATTATACGTTTTATTGAAAATCCACTTGTTATTTTACTTCAAAACTATAAAATTTCATAAATTATATTTTAATTGTTATATGAATAAAATAATAAACAATGAAAAGTTATTTTCAACTGTTGAAGAAAAAAATTGCCAAAATAATCTTTCCATAAAAACAACCAGCAAACACTTAATATGGTCACAAAAAAATGAAATATATTTACATCGCCTAAAGCTACTATAAAATAATATACTATAAAAAAAACCCTCTTCAAAGAGAATGCACTAAAAAATATCATTACTAATGACTCAAAAACTCCTTGTCAGATCTTAACTTAATTTTAACAGGACCACGCCATTAGCTATCATATTAAAAAAAACCATCAAAATAGATATACCCAGTGAAACGCCATACGGTAACACAAAAAAAAAATTGTAGTCATTTAAAAAAATACACCATAAAATAATACCGCATATAAAAAAAAAGACTCACTTTTCTCTTGACCCATGATGTTATTTCATCACGTCTTTCCACTATCAAACACTGTACACACAGTAATTACCTTAAAGACTGCATGCTTTTAAGTAAATTTAGCAAATGTAAAAATTTGTAATTCGATTGCTATCCTATCTATGCTTATCTATAGACCGATTCGTTATAGTATTATGTCTTATATCTTTAAATTATGATTTATGACAGTAAATAACCTTTGGTTTATTTGTTATTTGAGGTATGTGTGGGTTCGATTTATTTTTTATTTGTGATATGACAATTTTTGTTATAATATTATTATATAGAGAATCTGTACTGAACGATAATGAAAAATATAGTATTTGTAATTTTTTAAGCTTTTTTTTTAGCTTCACGCTGTATCCCGCAAATAACAGGGTAGGCAGAGGGAACCAGAGAACCTAGTGTTAAGACACTTCGTTCTTTTTCAACAATTCTATTCCCGACTTTCCGCCGAATTGAATTATATATTAATCGAATTAATCGCATATATAATGTCATTGTGACATTGGTCCATGAGAGTGTCAAGTGTCTTAATTCTAGGGTTTTCTAAAATTTATTTTTGAACGTCAATATATATATATGATTAATCTGGTTAAGATAGTTCCTTTAAAAATGTGATTGTCAGTTAAAGTAATGATTATGTCAATATTTTTCATTTCCCTAGCCCTGGGTAGACCAATATTTCTCATTTTCCTAACCCTGGATAGACCAATTATGCGTTAGGCTATGGAGAGCCTTTACACTAAGTTCTCTTTGACTGTTACTCTAAACGTAGGAGATAAGTGAAGTAAAAAGTTACCTATCTATATAAGTATGTCAATTAGGGTTGGGTAATATATTGGTAACAGAAGGGAAAAAACGACTCTATAGTTTTTGTAGTAAAAACATTTACATTTAAAATATATTCTGATGTTCACAGCAGTTCTCGTAAGAAAAATTTTAAAAAATAATACAGATACCGTTAGTAACTTTAAATATTTTTACAATGAAAAAAATAACTTTGGCGTACCTAAAACCTTTGTGCTAGATATAGGCTACTTTTTATCCTGAAACGCATTACAATTCCCACAAACAAATATATGACATAACCAAATTATCTCAATCACGTGCAAGTGAAGCTAAACTTCTTTCCCAATTTAGTTATAAGAAAAAAAAATAATAAAAGCCAGTATATGTTAATTTTATAAGAAGCATAATCTATTTTGAATGTATTTCATCGATCCATAAAGAAAGAACACGTAGCGCCATCTGTTGTCATATAGATGGTACTACATTAGAATCTCTATATATAAATACGTGAAGGAAAAACTTTGAATCCCTTTTTACGAAAATTATGCAGACGAAGAAGCATGAAACTTGGCGCACTTATAGTTTATACGAAGAAGGAGTGCACAATGATTATATTTTCTAAAAATAATGCATAAAAAGTATATTAAATAAATAAAAAAAATGTTACACACACTACCATGATTTGACATCCATGTTTATACAAAGTAACATATACGTCACTGCGCAATGCGTTATTAACGCATTTACGGGGCACTAGTAATATAATAACTTATTTAGAATAATTATTTTATATGTATCTAATATCCATAAATATGCGTAGCGCAGTGGTACAGAGCCTAACTGTAATCGTGAATGGTTATGGGTTCGATTCCCAATCGGCGTAATGATTATATCTAAATTGTTTTCACTTCGCCGCACTGGAAAGACGAAGCACGATATTAAATTCCGCCTCTTAAACAGGTAATATATGTATAGCGAAGCTGCGAACGGAGTGTCTTGACAATATGTTCTCTCTAACTACCGTGCTATGCGGGATAAAGCGTGAAACTGTTTTTTTTCTATATTTTCTATATAAGTATTAATAGATAGGTATCTATTAATACTAGAGTTAACGCGCTAGCAACGCGTTGTCTATCAAAGTATGTGTCACTTTATATAAACATGGATGTCAAACCATGGTAAGGTGTGTAACATTTATTTTATCAATATAATATATTTTTTATGCAATATTTTCAATAGATATTATCATCGTGCACCCCTTCGCTGTAAGTGTACCAAGTTTCAATCTCCTCCGTCCACATAACTATCGTAAAAAGAGATCCAAAGTTTTTCCTTCACGTGTTAATATATAGAAATGACAATCTTACAACGTTAATCTATCTCACTTATTTTTTTTTAAATATTTGTACACGAATTCGAATCGTTTCCAATTAATTCTTTTAGTAAATGTTTACGCGGATCATATGCGATAAAAATTGCCTTCCAAGCTCAAGGCAAAAGCATTACAAGCATTACAAGCGCTATCTAAATCATCATTCTATTATCGTTTAATCTGACTTGATGACGTTAAAGGAAATCGCTTTTTATTGTCTTTATTTAAATTTTTTAATTTGTTGATATGCTATTTTTAGCTACACACTTATTTTATATGTTTTTTTAGCTTCACGCTGTATCCCGCATATAGCAGAGTAGGCAGAGGAAACCTGAGAACCTAGTGTTAAGATACTCCGTTCCCCACACTCCTTGTATATGGATGCCGTTTTCAACTTTTCGCTCATTTTCTAGATTTTGCGCGTTAAGTAACGGTACTTAACGCCGCGCTTTATCTTATCTTGGCGGGGAAATGGAAATAAATTTAAAAGTCACACTACCTGGCAGTGGCGAGGGGTGAAAATTTTAGTTAGGCAAGCCGGTAAATTTAGAGAAGCCGATGTATATTTAGGGAAGCCGGTACATATAGTTAGGGAATCCAGTAACTTTAAGAGAATCCGGTATATATTTAGGGAAGTAGTTACATATATATAGAAAAGCCAGTATATTTAGGGGAGCCGGCATATTAAGTGAAGCGGGTATGTGAAGGTATTTAGTAATTTCACTATCGAATTTTGACGATTGTTTTTTTTAGGTCTCATACATATACTTTTAACAGTTAGGCAAGCCGGTGGGAATCGTGTTGTATGGACGCCTCGCCACTGTCACCTGGTAAGAAATCACTGTCCTAATGTTTTAAGAAGGCCTCATATCTTTATTCATATGTAACAGAAAGAAAGTTGTGATAAGCCTCTCCGTACTTCCGACAATTTGAGAACTTATTGCATATAAGATTGCAATTTTTTATTATATTTTACAGGATTTAAATTTTTTTGTGTACAACTTAGATACCTATATCAATGGCATTTTATTACCGGAATAGACTTTTGGAAAAAACTTTCAATTGTGTGGTTTCGATATCAGAGAAGAATTTTCTTTTCCTGAGTAATATTTTATATAAAGGAATATAATAAACAACAATAATGAAAACGACAAAAAAGGCGATAAAAACTTAAAAAAAAAAATAAAACATTAATTTATTTTGGCTCGTAAAATTTGAACTGGTTATCACTGTGCCCCATTATCGTTCATAAATTAATAATTAATGAAACAATATATTTACCGCTGATAGTGAATATTGGGTTGCCGTTGACGTGAGGCGAATAATCTTCAACTTTGTCTGACGGCTTAACGACATCGGGTGCACCAACCATGCCTGTAACAAGAGAAAATAATATTAAATAAATAAAAATTATAAAGAATAAAAAACTTAACTGAACCAATTCTTCAAATTTAGGAAGCAAATACAAATAAAGTTAACTATAAAAGCTAGTTATGTGTTATATATTTGAAATGTGCTAATTAAGTCCTTTCATTTGATACCCCACACGGTACCCATCAACGATCTTTTTTGTTTTTATTCATGACGTAATGGCCTCTAGAGGGCGCCATATTGAATTAAAAGTGACGTCACATATCTAAGAACACTTGGAGTATCAATACCTATCTAACGTCACCTTAATTATATAAATATGTCCAGTGGTTTAGAAGATATGAGGTAATAAAAAAAATTACAAACATACATGATACGCGTGAAAAACATAACCCTTCTCAGACAGTCGGGTAAATACTTGCTTATGGTGAAATGTGTCAGCCTCTGATTATGATCGCGATTGAATCTCGGGGAAATCATTATATTTAGATCACCGTTTTTATAATTTTCCCACTTTGATAAGAAAACGCGTCGGGTTTTGCCACAGATGCAAAGTTTCGATATTATTTTTGCAGGTGCACAGATAGAGAACCTAACTCAAGACATTCATTCAAGACATTCATAACATTATTCTCTATTTTCTACCCGAATTGGATCAATTCTTGGAAATGATTCATATATAATAATATAACGCTAGAGCGTTTACCCGCTGTGTCACAATCGCTTCTAAGTGTCAATATTGGGCACAAAGCAGAGAACAGTGTCCTAAAAATAGATTGTTTTAGCTATTTAAGATATTCACACAAATGTCACTTGGTATTTCCATACAAAAAAGGAAATTAGCAGGATTTGAATCTACATCTTTTGCGATTCAATATAACAAATTCCAAGAGCTAGCCTAAGGTATATGTTACATAACTTCAGAATATTATGAAATATTAATATTTTTAGTAATTTTTTTATATGTTTTCCTCATCTTATGGCGTAATATATTTTTTATTACTTATAACCGTGATTGGTCACCTACGTGCTAAAACAATGCTACGCTGAATAATCTGTTATCTTCGAGCGAAATAAATATTACTTAGGTATATCGTCATTATATTAATACGTGAAGGAAAAACTTTGGAACTGTTTTTAAGAATATTATAACCAATATAAAATATCGAAATATCGGGAAATATCGGGAGCTCAAAATAAAAACAATACATGGTAAATATCACGTCGAACAAACTTATTTTTATTATAACCAAGTCATATGAAATTTGTCATAGACAAACTTTATAAGGAGAAGGCGGAAAGTTAATATTTTTTATAATAAAACACTTAGAATTTGTCTTACAATAGAGAGAGAGATGTGGGCTCCCAATTCCATTTGTTATTCGAAATATCATAAGCAAGTTCTTGTAAGTGGTGGGCCTATAAAGAAATAATAAATATTAAATTCATATTTTGTTGTGTATTTTGTAAATAAATAATAACAAATACATGTATGCATACACTTCATAGAAGTAAAACTACATATCATATAAATTTATGATAACTGACTGTTTCGTAGGCTGAACGCTACAGCCGTATATGTTTTAAAACGCTTTTTATATTTGTTGTCTGTATCTATCTACATTCTAGAGGTATATTTCTTTTAATGTAAGAAAATCTTGTATATTAAATAACTTCTTGCAGTCGAATTTCCTTAAAAATGTCTGAATCCTATGACAACGCAATATTTTCATAGTGTAATTGTCATGTCCTTGCGAGAACAACCAGGATAATGAGGAAATAATTTTAAGCGTAATTCTTTTAGTTGTTTTTAAAATTAATTTGTATTTAGTGTTGGTATGTAGAAACATACAAAGATATGCCATGGTATGTGTATTTAATAAGCTTTTGTATATGTTTTGATATGTTTTGATTTATTTATTAAGAAAAATTTTCAGCCTCATTTCTTTTCATGCCAGGTATGCATGATATCAGGGAGGACCTAGTGTCTAAATATTCCGCTTTCCACTTTGCGTCGGAATTGGAGGCATTTTGTGGTAAATGGGGAGCTCAACGCCGCGCTTTGTGTTGCCAGTGAGGATAAATGTAGATAATTTAAATATCATAATTTGTCCGAGTGGGGATCGAACCCACAATCAATCACGTTTACAATTAAAGTCCCTGCGCCACGATGACCACTAAATTAAAAATTTTAAAATAAAATAACCAAGCATTTAAAATAATATGCTATATCATTGTAAGTTCAATAATAATTTTATGGGTAACTCTTTAAGTTTCACTCTATTACCTGATTCATATGGCCCAAATATTTGAGATACCTATATCAAATTCATAAATCAACAGTTTTGTAGTACACCTACTTTCATAGGAACAGTGTTAAAATTTTTTGGGTTATTTAAATCAGATGAAGAATGGAATTCTGAAGAATTACCACTATAACCTTAACACATGAAACCACATAGAAAACCTCGGTTGACCTTCTAGAACACAGTATCAATGATACTGGAGGAAGATCACGTAAAAAGCATGGGGAGCCCCCAGAGGGCATGCATGAAGAGGTTAATGACTGTGGACGAGGCGAAAGAGGTATGCAGGGACCGTAGCGTTTGGCGCTCCGGTCTCTCTGAGGTCTCTTGGTAGGTAGAAAACTGTCCGTCTAATTACTAAAACGACATAAACAAAACTTATCAAAACTTTTCTTTCTAGTAAACCGTTGTACGTACATATACATACTATAGCTAATGAATGAATGGGCCATTGTTCTATGAATGCCGGTGTGTGGACCAAACTGCGTCAATATATAAATATTTACTGACTTCATACTCATATCTTAATGTGTTTATCGGAACTATTCGATTGTAAGCTTATTAATACAATTATTATGCCATCGATCAATTATTATTACTCATGTTTCATATGAATTTTGTGAGCTTGAACAGTCACTTCTTTTTGAGAAGCTTCTGTAAGAATACTCGGTACTAAAAATTACGGAAAGTGATATTTCTACGTTTTTTAAATTGAGTTTTTCCTATTCTCTCCTATCCTTTCCCCACAATGTGGTGGTTCCACTACATTATTTTCTCTCCTTCCCATCTGAACACTAGGTAGGCAACGCATTTACAACTCCTTTTATTATTTAATACACTGATAGCTTTAGATTTTAATTCCCTATATTTTTATCCTTTAAACTTTTTTGGAGCTTTATTTATTTACATTATTTCAACTCTAGTATTTTCTATTATTTTAAATCAGTTGGGACCCAATGCCTTTAATTGGATAAAATAAAAATAATTTATACATAAACATTCCCTCAAATGGGAATCGAATCTACAACACTCTTGTCTCACAATGAAGCAATATGTCTTAAACACTCAACTAAATCGAACCAGCTACTACAGTCCTTATTACATTACTATGAAACACTACGTTAGACTATTATATATTAGTATACTTCCTATAGCATGAAACAATACATCCGTTTTGTTTTAACCGCAGAAATACCAACATTGTGACCTTACATTCAATTTCCCTGTTAAAGAAGAAAGATGATACTCTGAGAATTGTTCTCACGTCTGACAAGTTTATTTGCACTACTATAATATATGGGGGGTATTTTAGTAACATTACTTATATTAAAAGTCATCATGGCGTAGAACTGTGCTTGACTATAAATATGATGGTTCTAGGTTCAATTCTCACTTGGGAATTGATTACATTTAAATAAAATGAAATAAATAAAATTTTCATTTCTCCGCACTAGTAAGATAAATCGCGGCGTTGAGTTTCGTTTCTTAATACGACGTTTATAGAATTAGGAAGGCAAACTGAAAATAGGGATCTTGACGCTAGGTTCTGATCCTGGACCCTGCTAAAGTATAGAGAGAATGTGGTAGAGAAAGAACTTGACGCAGAAGAAAAACGCTTGTACCACGATGGCTTCAGGGTATTCTTAAGAAAAAAAAGTGCTTCACGCTTTTTCACACTGTTCTTTCATTTCCAGCCGGGTTTTAGACATTGAGTAGAACTTGCGTAGAATTTATGTCATAGTCCGCCAAGATTTCAAGGAAGATTCGGAAGTTCCCGTGGGCCTCGGCTAGTGACGGTAGAGGAGGAACACCGTGAGGTTTTAGTGGGTTTACGGGCGGCCTCTTTAGTGCCGGTCCGGAGTCCCACATAACTCGTCTTGAGTCCCCGACGGGACGGGTATCCGTAACGGATTTCCTCACGTTAAAAAAAATGTTATGTTATAGTAGAATGGAAAACTGAAAGCAAATTACATACATACTCGTATAATCATTTCCCACAGCATGGATTGAACCTACAACACCTATCTGATACGCTGTCCCAATGCACCGTGAGGGTATCAGGCATGACTATCACAAAATTTAAATATTCAAAAATTAATTAATTTTTCGTTCACTCGTTATCGACCACTACCACATGTCACATGCATGCAGCATGCTTTACACGCGAGGTGATACGTGTCTATCGCACCCGATGATGAATACAACAAATATCTAGTAGAAAAACATCTTTATCTTAATATAAAATTAATTGGATTTAATTTACATTCTAATATATATTTTTAATATTCTTTGATAATTGTTTATATCGTTCTATTCATTGTACAGTACACTTGTACGTCAATGAGATATATCTATGTATCTTGCTAGTCATTATTTCTGCTTTACTGAGTAATAAGTTTATTACGTAGATATACTTGAAGTGGTCTCTGGGGGGTCTCATGGGGGGCCTCATCTTCATCGGGGGGTCTTGAAGGTGATTACGTCAGCAATAGGTATTTATTTTTTACTTTTTTTGGATTTTCTACAAAATTTTGTAAATTTTGATAAAATCAAAATTCTGATTTCCTAATTAAAACTTATAAGGTTCCCTACCAACATTAGGAACATCTTAATACATTGTATAAAACTATAGGGTGTCCCAAAATTAACGCAAGATTTGAATTAAATAGAAAATGCCATTTTTAGTCTTTTAATAGCGAATGGATAATGAATATAATAGCAAATGGCGGCAAAGTCAAATCATGCGTTAATTTTGGGACAGCCTTTATAAATGTTTCCAGCAGAAGTACCATATTTTACAAAGTGGCCATTTTAGTCGAGAACTGACTGGTGACCGTTGTAAGAGTCATTTTGAAGACGATGCAATTTTGAATCAGAGGTAAGGAGTTGAAATAGATAGTTATCATTCAATTATAAAGTATTTTGGAACAGAGAAGACAAATCTTCTCAGTTTTCCAGACAATAAATGGTAAATAGGCAGGAAAATACCTTACTTGACCTTCGAGAACACAGTATCCATTATATTGAAGGAAGGTCACGTAAAAACATGAGAATCACCGGAGGGCGTGTGTGAAGAGTTTAATGACTGTGGTCGAGGCGAAAGAAGTATATGGTACCGTTAGGTTCTCTGTTCTCTCTAGTTAAATTAAATGGTATTCAAATTTCCATGATAGATAATACCTGATCCAAAATTTATAAGCACGAAAACTAAGAAGCTATCATATAAGAAGTTTTAAATAATAGATTTCGCCCTTAACCATAAAGTTTTACTTTTGTATTAACAAACAATTGATGACTTAATTTTGAGGAAGGCGTTTCTTCATGTTCAGAAAATTTAGATCTGGACTCGAGTTTTTCGCTTCTCTCACTCTACAAATGCCCTATGATTATTTTAGTCGAAATTGATAATTTTGAGTAAGTCTAGAATCCAAAATATATGGTCTTTATCATGCTTTCGTCAAGTTATAAAATTGTCATATCTAGGTGATTCATACAACTGTAAAGACGTAAACTCTAATAATATATTTTTTATGGTTTTATCTGATCATTATCGACACTCAGTGCTTTCTTTATTAGCTTTTGTTGGTTTATCTCTTATATATTTCTTTATTTTCTTCTATAATATTGCTTAGAATGGCGGAAGGAAGACGTTGTTAGAACGCAGCCTCACGTTTTATTCTGCATAGTAAAATAGTCAGACAGAATCTAGTGTTTAGACACTCCGTTTCTTTCCGCCCGAATTCAAGACGTTGCGTGTTAAGTTGCGGAACTTAACTCCGCCATTTGTGTTAACAGAGCGATGAAATGAAAATAATTTGAATATAATCATTATGAATGAGTACTTATAGTAAAAAAAATGGTGAATTGTTTAAATTATAAATAAAATGAATGCCTGACGTGGCGCAGAGGCACAAGCGTGCGACTGTAAACGCGACAGGTTGTGGGTTCGATTCCCACTCCAGGAAATGTAAAATTTAGTATTTTCATTTCTTGGGTTTGGTAACAAGGGAAAGCGCGGCGTTGAGTTCCGCCACTCAACACGCAATGCCTTAATTCGGCGGAAAGTGGGGAACGGAATTATTGAAAGAGAATAGAGTGTCTTAACACTAGGTTCTCTGGTTCCCTCTGCCTACCCCGCTACATGCGGGTTACAGCGTGAAGTTAAAAAAAAAAAATTGTGTACAACTGATTGTTAATACCTATATAAATAAGCAAATTATCAACTTACGCAATCCTTAGTGTTTTTTTTATAGTTATGTGCTAAAAATAATTGGTTTATATAAAATATAATATATACATTTCGCTTACTTTCCTTGTTTTAGCTACATCTAAAGTCAATATAGTATCAAGATAATCAGTTCTTCACTTTCAAAGTAGATTCGCATAGTGGTTGGAACCTAACACCGCATTGTATTACCAGTACGAAGTAATAACAAAATTTTTTTTTTAGTTTCACGCTGTATCCCTCATGTAGCAGGGTAGGCAGAGGGAAGCTGAGAACCTAATGTTAAGACACTCCGTTCGCTTTCAACAATTCCGTTCCCCACTTTCCGCCGAATTGAGGCATTGCGTGTTGAGTGGTGGAACTCAACGCCGCGGTTTGCCTTTTTACAAAACCCAAGAAATGAAAATACTAAATTTTACATTTACTGGAGTGGGAATCGAACCCACAACCTGTCGCGTTTACAGTCATGCTCACGCTGTCACGCTTGTGCCTCTGCGCCACGACAGGCGCTATATCATATTAAAAAAATATTTTAATACAAAAAACGATACTATATAACAAAAACAAATTTACATACATAAGTATATTTTAATTATGAAATTTTTAAAACATAACGATATTTTATTTATAGTTTATGCTTTCACAGATTTTTGACTTAACACAAAATAAGCTGATACCGACCTCGTTGACGTCTGCCCTACATTACGATTATCATGTCGGTGCTATTATATCACTACCTACAGTGTTTTGTGAACGTATTATTAAATAAAAGTAATTTTATATATGTACATTGTTTGTTTATTTTTATTTTTTTTAACTTCACGCATTATCCCGCATATAGCAAGTTAGACAGAGGGAACCAGAGAACCTAGTGTTAAGACACTCCATTCTCTTTCAACAATTCCGTTCCCCACTTTCCGTCGAATTGAGGCATTGCGTGTTGAGTGGTGGAACTCAACGCTGCGCTTTGCCTTGTTACCAAACCCAAGAAATGAAAATACTAAATTTTACATTTCCTGGAGTGGAAATCGAACCCACAACCTGACGCGTTTACACTCGCACGCTTGTGCCTCTGTGTGTAAGTTTATTATTATTTTATATTGTTTTATACAATTATTTATATTCATTACTATATATTTTTATAGTTATTTAAGCTTGTATGTAATTTAATTTATTGATTGTAAATTTTAAACGCATGTCGTGACGCAGGCACAAGCGTACGACTGTAAACGCGACAGGTTGTAGATTCGAATCTCACTCCAGGAGATGTTAAAGTTTAGTAATTTCATTTCCTGTGCTTGATAGCTAACAAGGCAAAACGCGGCGTTGAGTTCCGCCACACAGCACGCAATGCCTCAATTCGGCGGAAACTGGGGAACGGAGTGTCTAAACACTAGGTTCGCAGATTCCCTCTGCCTACCCTGCTATATGCGGGATACAGCGTGAAGTTAAAAAAAAAAGTAAGTTTATTATATGAAGAAAACATTAAAATTATTTGTTCACCAAGCTGTGTATATTTTTACATATTTTGTTCCTTTTTATGGTAGGGGTTGCCTGGAAGAGATCACCTGTGATGATAAGACCGCCTTTACACCAAAATTGTACACACTTCTTTTGTTTTTATGTTATTATTTGTTTTTGGTGTAAAGAATTAAATAAATAATAATTTTTAATAGGTTCATTAATAGTATACGCGATTGGTTGTGGGTTCGATTTCTACTCGATTATATTTATATCATTTCTCCGCAGAAGTGAAGTTTCACTTAACACGCAACGTCTCGAATTCGGGCGGAAAGCGGTGGACGGAGTGTCTTGACCCTAGGTTGTCTCTGACTACCCTGCGAATGCCACATAAAGCCAGAAACTGCTTATACTCGTATGTATGTAGAAATACTTATTTCTTTATATAATATTGTAAGTACTTTAAATTTCACTCGAGACCGGATATGAACCTGCGTCCTAATCGAAATTACAAATAAAAATATAAAAATAAGAATAAAACTTCAGTCATATTCGAGTTATTTTGTCACCATTTTGATGAATAAATTGTACTGTGAATCAGAAATAAGTAGACTTTGTAAAAAACATTAGGCTTGAAGTTATGACAATTTCCTTAATAACCATCCGTTTGAAACATAAATGACGGCATTGTGACGCGGGTATGACGTACTTGCTTGACGTTTCAAATTTCTCTATGCAATAAATATTATATTTTTTTTTCTTTATCTTGGTTTGACATTGGATTCCATAATAATGAGAAGAAACTTCTTAGCATTCCATGGATTCACCGTGTGGGTATCGTCCTTAATCTCGAAGCTCTCAGTTCCTTTCCCTATTTAACCAAATTTGAAAAGATGCTACCAGAAAACGGCGCAAGAAATTCAGCGGATTGCTTTTTAGTTAATACTTTACAAACATAGGAGCTCGTTAATAAAATCAAAATATTAGACGCCTGTCGTGGCGCAGAAGCACAAGCGTGCGACTGTAAACGCGACAGGTTTTGGGTTCGATTCCAACTCAAGGAAATGAAGTATTTTCATTTTCTGGGTTTGATAACAAGGCAAAGCGCGGCGTTGAGTTCCGCCACTCAACACGCAAGCCTCAATTCGGCGGAAAGTGGGGAACGGAATTGTTGAAAAAGAATGGAGTGTCTTAACACTAGGTTCTCTGGATCCCTCTGCCTACCTTGCTATATGCGGGATACAGCGTGAAATTAAAAAAAAAAATAAAAAAAAAAAAAATAAAATATTCTTTATTCAAATAGGTTGTGCAAGCACTTTCGAATCGTCAATTAACAAAGGTGTCAGTCGTGTCAATAATAATAAGCTCCGAAAACTAAACCCTTTAATAACTGGCAAACGAATACAGTTAAAATAATTTCTATTTTCAAAAGTCATCTACCAGAGGGCAACTAATAATTGTATTTCTAAATTATATTATTGAATAGTTCCATTTCCTGGAGTGGGAATCGAACCCACAACCTGTCGCGTTTACAGACGCACGTTTGTACCTCTGCGCCTGCGCAAATTACTTTTGTTTTTATATGAATCCTAAAGTAAACTTCGACTAATGTTACAATACAATAAATTCAACACATAATTACACGTACGTACACAAGTTATCGTTTAAGCCTAGTGTAAATAAATACATCCGACGTATTAAAGAAAAACGTTTGTACATCCATTATTTATATAATAAAATGTCAAATTGTATGGAGATTATGAGATAATCTGTGTACACAATAAACATTGTGTTGCGTTTGGTTGACAGCTAAGTGTTACTCATGGCCTTAGTTTTTTTTTTTAAACTTCACGCTGTATCCCGCATATAGCAGGGTAGGCAGAGGGAACCTGAGAACCTAGTGTTAAGACACTCCGTTCTCTTTCAACAAAACCGTTCCCCACTTTCCGACAGATTGAGGCATTTCGTGTTGAGTGGCGGATCTCAAAGCCGCGCTTTGCCTTGTTACCAAACCCAGAAAATGTAAATACTTCATTTCCTGGAGTAGGAATCGAACCCACAACCTGTCGCTTTACAGTCGCACACTTGTGTCTTTGTGCACCACGACAGGCGTTACGGTACGAAAACCACTATCAGAATTTGAGGCATTGCATGTTATATTGCGGAACTCAACACCATTTTTTGTCCTATCAGAGCGAGGAAGTAAAAATAATTTAAATATAATCATCTCTCCTAGTGGAAATCGAACTAGTTGCGTTTACAATCAAATATTTTTAATACTACGCCATGATGGCATCTGTTTGTTTTTTAGTGATAAATAAAAAAATAAAAAAAATATATAGGCAATGAGAATCCATCTTTCTGTTGCCTGTTTTTTGGCATTTTTTGAGATAGAGTGTGGGGTAGTGACCCGGTTTCCTATTAAATCTAGATATTGCGGGTTGATTGGCAGAACTCTACATCGCGCTATGCTACCAGAGCTTAGATGTTGGTAAAGAAGTTTATGGATTTTAAAAATAATTAAAACTTTAACAAGAAAAGACAACTTCAGAAGTATTAGGTATCATATAAAAAAAAATCAACCACAAAGCAAAACGCGGCGTTGAGTTCCGCCTCTCAGCACGCAATGCCTCAATTCGGTGGAAGGTGGGGAACGGAGTGTCTTAACACTAGGTTTTAAGGTTAGCTCTGCTTACCCTGCTATATGCGGGATACAGCGTGAAGCTAAAGAAAACAAAAAACATCAAAATTGATTTACCCACTAAATAGGCGGTTACAAATAAAAAATACATTCGAATTGAAGTTAAAAACACACTTTCATTATAAACAAAGCAGTAATAGTAACTTAAAACGAAATGAAATTAAAAATGTAGTAACCGAAGTACTTCTAAAGTAAACCATACCATTTAAAAGGCAAAAAGTCGCCCTTATTTCAACATAGCCGTGAAAGCTGTTTGCAACAGAACGCAGTGGACCGTCACATCGATTTAACGTTCGCTGCAATGCTATATTTGGATAGAGTCTTAAAGAAGCGAAAAAATTGTCTTGTAATAAATATGATTTTATGGTGAAAGAAAAACTTTGAAATCTTTTTTACGAAAACTATGGACGGAAGAGTATGAAATTTGGTTACATGGAAAGTGTAGAATGCCAATATTTTTTATAAAAATAAAATGTATAATATATTATCACACTATATACCAGGCGTGAATATGTTGATAAATCAACTGGCATTAGGATTGCAAAAATAATAGAGTGAATAAATATTGTATTTAGTTTCGAGTTGTCTTGTGCCTCTGCGCCACGACAGGCCCGATATTATTTTATCATTTTCGATTATTTCGTCTGTACTGTGACGGACGTCAATCTTATCCAAAATACTTAAAAAAATCAAAAATAACAAAATCAATATTCAAAAGCATTATCTAAGATTACAATGTCTGGACATTTTGTTATCAAAACATTTTCACTATTATAAATTCCTTTAAAACAATATCTATCTAAAAATAACTCGTTGCCATACTACTTATAGCCGTAGTTACAGTAATACTTTTACTTAAAAGTCGATTTAATTTAAAAAAATAATATTAGGTAAAGAATTATCGCCATGGCGAATAGCAATTTCTTTTTTAGATTTTTTGTATATATGTATAGCTGTTTTATGTAACTAGCATAAATTGTGAATTCAAATTTTAAGCTGTCATATTAAGTGTATTTTTTAAGGTTCCTACCTAGTGTTAAGACACTCCTTCTCTTTCAACAATTCCGTTCCCCACTTTCCGGCGGATTGAAGTATTGCATGCTGAGTGGCAGAACTAAATGCCGTGCTTTGCTTGTTACCAGACCCAGGAAATAAAAGTATAAATATCATTTAAAATTTTCATTTCCTGGAGTTGGAATCGAACCCACAACCTGTCGCGCTTACAGTCGCACTCTTGTGTCACTGCGCCACGACAAGCCTACTGACTATATCTAACTTCTTATAATTTATCTCATTTTCCTTTTTTTTTTAAGGCAGAGCACAATGATGGGTTTTGTTAAGTGATAAGCAATATTTTTAATATAGGCTTCTCTCTGTACACCATGAAATATGAACGGGACACCTTTTAGAATAAACATTAACACTTACAAACTTTCACGTTCATGTTATTAGAAGGATGACCTTTAAAATTCTAAATGACTGCAAAATGACCTTATTACACAGTAGCAAGCGGAATAGCTTGGATGGACGCCAAATTATGTATTAAATAGATGAATTTTACATTTAAACAATTGCTTTGACTTAGTAAGTAGTTGATATTGTTTTTTTCAACTCTCTCATATAACAATAAGGAGAAAACGTAGAGTCATAATTATACTACTATAGTACTAGTTAGGTTAAGACAAGATAATATGCTTGGACCGAATGCGTGAACCACCCAATCCAAATTCATTTTTTTCGAAATATATTGTAAATAAGTCTATATTTAGGTACTTGGAAATACATTTTTGCAAAGCCTAATGTTTCGAACACTGGTCTGTGGTCACAGGTAGAGTATCTGTCACTATTTCTAATATTACAGTACGTAAATAAAATAAAACTCAACTGCGGAACAAATAAAAAAATATTTATACTTATCACAAATATATGTTTTGAGTAAAAATCGAATTTACATCCTATGATTTAATAAACAGTTATTTAACCACTAAGCTGTTAGGTTATTCATAGATTAATAGATAGCCAAGCCTTGCTTTGACAACGTTTTCAAATTCCTTCCACTATCTAAGTACAATCGTTTGTAATAGTTCTGATAATTTAGTATTTGCTTTGAATGTCGCATTTTTGTCTTTAATGTCACATTCAATGTGATTTATTATTTTTTTCAATGTTGTTTTCATACTTCTAAATTAAGTTAAAAACTGAATAGAAATACTTTTCTAGATGCGAAGAAAATAATATATATTTTTTATTGCCTCCAACTTCGTACTTAATGATCATTATATTATTTTCATTTCTACCTACTTCAGTTTCGACTGGAAACAAAAACTATCGTCCTTTTCTCACATAAATTTTGCCATATCCGTTCTTAGTGATTACTTACCAAGGAACCTATATGTCAAATTTCAGCTTTCTACGGACTGAAGTTTCAATTGCATGTGATATCTTATTAGTATTATAAAAGCTAAAATTATTAAAGATATTTGTATGTTACTCTTTCACGTAAAAACTATTAAACGAATTTAAATAAAACTTTACTGTAGTATAGCTTATAAGTAAATAACACAAAAACGAGTGAAGCCGCGATCAAAAGCTAGTCATATATATTGCGAACTGCAGATTCAAGAATTACTAGAGTGGGTCGAAATCTAGATGTCATGGGAAATGCAGTAGTTATGGGAAAAGTGCAGTTTGTTTGTGTACACAAAGCAATTATGAACAGTGACCAGTATAAACGAGTTTATTTTCATAGAATGTATGTCGGAGATGATATACAGGTATATGGGGCACTATAAGGCGAGCTTATAAAATAAGTGAAGTTCTCTTATATTAGAGAAAATTTACTATGGTATTGAGGTAAGAAGAGACCTCGGTTGCCCTTCGAGAACACAGTATCAATGATATTGGAGGAAGGTCACGTAAAAAGCATGAGGACCCCCAGAGGGCATGCATGAAGAGGTTAATGATTGTGGATGAGGCGAAAGAGGTATGCAGGGACCGTAGCGTTTGGCGCTCCGTTCTCTCTGACTACCCCGCTAGGGGTAAAGCGTGAAGTTAAGTAAGTAAGTACTATGATATTGAAAGAGAACAGAGTGTATTAACACTAGGTTCTCTGGTTCCCTCTGCATACCCTGCTATGTGCGGGATACAGTGTGAAGGTAAAAATAAACAAAACATATATAGATTAGATAAATATATAGTAATTTATTATAAAATAAGTAATTTCAATATTTGCGATTGAGATTAGTTTTAGATCGTCACGCTTTATCCTTATATTTTATTTAAATATATTTATCATTATTGATATATTAAAATTCAACTCTTGTATCAGCACTTTCTATATTACTTTAAAGAACCTGTGATAAATGACCTCATACTCAGAACTTGACGTTTATGACACTATGCTATAAGGAACGGTAAATTGTTTTTGAAACAACGTTCTCACGTGGGCCAGTGTTGTTCTATTTTTTAAAAACAAAGTGTTGAAAACCATAACGAATTTGAAGCAAGTGTGGAAATTTCCGGTTTTATTTCATCCATATAATAAGTAGTATTTCTTACTTACTTACTTAACTTCACGCTTTATCTCTAGTCAGAGAGAACGGAGCGCCAAACGCTACGGTCCCTGCATACCTCTTTCGCCTCGTCCACAGTCTTTCTAGTCTACTAGTCTCGTCACCTCTTCATGCATGCCCTCCGGGGGGGTCCTCATGCTTTTTACGTGACCTTGCTCCAGTATCAGTAGTATTTCTTATTCTAAATATATGATTAAAGTACTAATATATATGTTATAATTTTTAATTTTAACTCAGCAATATTTGAAATCGGACCTTTTGGCGCTAAATGCTTTTTAAAATAATTTAGCAAAAATGAAAATTCTGTAAAAGGCGAAAAGTAAAAATGTAAATAAAATCATTGTCACAAGTGAGGATAGAATTAACCACCGCTAATGCGATGATAGTAGACAGATGCTGTTCCACTGCGCCACCAGTGCCTTTGATAGGGTGGAAAGAGGCCACCGGAATATATAATTTTCTTTGCCTATCTTGCTTTGAGGCAAAAAGTATAAAGCCAAAGAATTTATAAATAAACATAATTTTAAAATAATAAAAATTATCTTGGGTTTGGTTACAAGGCAAAGCGCGGCGTTGAGTTCCGCCACTCAACACGCAGTGCCCCAATTCGGCTGAAAGTGGGGAACGGAATCGTTGAAAAAGAATAGAGTGTCTTAACACTAGGTTCTCTGGTTCCCTCTGCCTACCCTGCTATATGCGGGATACAGCGTGAAGTTAAAAAATATACATATATATCTTATCCTTTCACATAATTGAGTAACTTTCGTCATGACATTTAATAATTACAATATTACAAAAAAAAAACCACAAAAGAGCTTGCATCCGATAAATTGCTTAAATCGATTCGTCACGACGATAACAATCACCTTGATAATGAAATATTATAATTTATCTTGAACGGTAAATTCATTGTTAGAAGTTACGTAATGAATATACTCGTATTATTTATATACTTCACGTATTTCCCCATATAATAGGTAACCTAGTGTTAAGACACTCCGTTCTGCGTTCTTCGTCAGAATTAGTGACATTGTGTGTTGTGTGGCCGAATTTAAGTCTAAGTCTTATAGTCGCGACAGATTGTGGGTTCGATTCCCACTCTATGAAATGTAAAAGTTTAGTATTTTCATTTCCTGGGTTTGGTAACAAGGCAAAACGCGGCGTTGAGTTCCGTCACTCAGCACGCAATGCCTCAATTCGGCGGAAAGTGGGGAACAGAGTGTCTTAGCACTAGATTTTCAGGTTCCCTCTGCCTACCCTGCTATATGCGGGATCCAACGTGAAGCTAAAACTAAAATCTTAATATAATATTTCCCCTGAAAGGAAATCGAACTCACAATGGCAGTCAGACGTTGTTCTACTGTGCCACGATAGCGTCATATCTTTTATAATTTTATCTAAAAGAGATTACGCGGAAATATTTTCTATAGATGCGATAGTTTATGAAAATTGATAAAGAGAAACGTGCTTAACGATAAATCAATGACATTCAATATTTTAATAGAGTTATTTAAATAAGGTAATTAGAATTGAGTATATAGTTTTACGTGAAATCGTATACTAATACGTGAAGCAAAAACCCTTTGTACGTAAAATTACGCGGACGGACAAGCATGAAATTTGACACACTTATAGTTTATATAGCGAAGGAGTGCGGAATGAAAATATATCTTAAAAATAATCCATAAAATATATTAAGTTAATAAAATAAATGTTACACACACTACCATAGTTTGACATCCATGATTATATAAAGTTACATATACGTTGCTGGGCAACGCGTTGTGGGTTCGATTCCCACTCCAGGAAATGGATTTTTTATTTCCTAGGTTTGGTAACAAGGCAAAGCGCGGCGTTGAGTTTCGCCACTCAGCACGCAATACCTTAATTCGTCGGAAAGTGGGGAACGGAGTGTCTTAACACTAGGTTCTCAGGTTCCCTCTGCCTACCCTGCTATATGCGGGATACAGCGTAAAGCTAAAAAACATATGGTATTTTTTAAGGCGATTTCTTTTTTATGAAAATCTTAATTATCGCTATTATAATTTGCGTCACACAAACGGAAGAGATAACAAAATAATTATAAATATATTAAACGCAACATCAATTTAAAATAGATGAATGACATTATCTCAAATTAAATGAGATTAAGAATTGTGTATGTAATTAGAAACACAAATAAGGCGGGGTTTTAATGATTGATGATATTGATGATAAAATAAAAGAAATTTCATTGGTCATTATTAAGATATATGTATTCGATAAATATACTTACTACGCAATAAGTTATTAAGTTTCATACAACGTAATAGCTTATCATATGAAATTCAAAGAGGTTTTTTTTATGGATAACGGATGGCAATCGGGCGGAATGACCACCTGATGGTAAGTGGTTACCTTCGCTCATGGACATCTACTACACTAGAGATGTTGTAGATGTGTTGCCAACCTAGAGAATACAGATGGAAGGGGGGGGACAATGTAGTAGTCCGCACATTTTGGGGAAAGGGTGGGTGGTAAAGGGGAAAACCTGGCTTACATGCCATCGAACCGGAACACATCATAAGATATTTGGCGGTACGTCTTTGACATGATAGTGGTCGGGAGCCAGACGGAGGACGGACCTCCTACCACTATAACTACTTCTGATATAGCCCCTTTTAAATTTATGATCTGTCGTGTAGTTTTGGAGTAATTCGTAATAATTCTACTTTTTCGTACATACATTTTAATGTAACTTGGTTCTCTCTTTTTTTTTTCAAATCTTTATTTAACTTTTTTCTATATACACCTATATAAGTAATTACTCCCCATTTTTTAAGTCAGTTAAAGAGAACAACCACAAAATATAAGCTATTAGTGTATAACATCCATACGTTTGTTTTAAAACGTGATGCGTTTCAGTTTACTTCACTCAGCCACGTGAGAATGCCTTGAGCTGTGATAACCTTAATATAATAATCAATTATTATTTTATATAGAACAACGTGTGAAATAAGAAATAATACTTTTTTTTGGAAGAGAGAATCTGAGAACATAGTGTTAACTCCGTTCTCCACTTTCCGCCGAATTGAGGCATTGCGTGCTGAGTGGCGGAACTTAACGCGCTTTGCCTTGTTACCAAACCCAAGAAAAGAAACTAATAAACTTTTACTATTCATGGAGTGGGAATCGAACCCACAACCAGTCGCGTTTATATCGTGTGTGTTTTTAACCGACTTCCAAAAAACGAGAAGGAGGAGGTTCTAAATTAGAGTGTTTTTTTATATGTGTTACTGCATTTTACTGGGTGAATCGATTTTGATAATTCTTTTTATATATGATATTAAGATCTGACGTTAGTTTATATGTTATTCGTAATAATGGTACTTTTAAATATGGTAATTATTATTTTATGTATAAGCTATATGACTGTAAAGCTTAATCTAGTTTCGTTCAATAGCTTTTGTGTGGAAAAGTAACAAACACATCCTTAGAAATTCTCGCAATTATATTACGTAGTAATAATAATCAGTAATATTACATAGGATTTAGAAATATTATGAAATACTATATCGCCATGATGCAAAAAAAGTGTTGGACTGTGTATGTACAGTATTTACAGTAAGCATTGTACGTAATGGTAAAAGATTCGACTCTTTTTAGTGTTGTGTGTTATTTTAAGATTTTTTAAATTTACGTTTTTTTTTTTAGCTTCACACTGTATCCCGCATGTAGCAGGGTTAAGACACTCCGTTCCTCACTTTCCGCCGAATTGAGGCATTGCGTGCTGAGTGGCGGGACTCAACGCCGCGCTTTACCTTGTTACCAGGAAATGAAAATACTTAATTTTTACATTTACTGGAGTGGGAATCGAACCCACAACGTGTTGCGTTTAAATTAACTTTAACTTCTACTGGAATAAATTAGGTGTCACCTGAAACACTTTTTTTTCAGCTTCATGTTTTTGTATGATACCCATATAACAGGGTAGGTAGAGAGAACCCGTATTAAGACACTGTTCTCTAACCTCAATTACAAATAAACTTAAATACAATTTAAGGTAAATTTTCTTGATGACCTTTTTTTAGCTCTCACACCTTGCTTGACTTTGTTTTTTTGCAAACTTCATTACAATTCGATCTTGATTTTCCAGGCGACCTTTTTTTAGGTCTCATATACTTTTAAAAGTTAGGCAAGTCGGTGGGAACCGTGTTATATGGACGCCTTGCCACTGCAATGTACATACATATTAAAAAATGAAAATACAAAGCTGGGTTCCATAACCTAATGTCAATACATTGAACGAGTGACTTATTATTTTTAACCTCAAGCATCTCCCGCAGAGAACCTAGTGTTTTTTTTTTGTATATATATAATAATCAATCACTAAAGATACTTAGTAAAAAGACAGGAAAAAAGGCCGTACCCTTTTTTTTTATTTATTTTGTATGAATGTAGTTATTAATAACTATGCCTAAATAATGCTTAAATGAAAATAATCGTAAAAATAATTATATGATTCCTTTAATCATATTATTATTCTTACAATTACCATGAGTAACAGCAAGTAGTAACTGCCTTACACATATGAAGAAGATAGAGTTATTGTTTAAATTATTTTTTTTTTAAAATTACGTTTTTTAAATAGTGTCAAGACACTCTGTTTTCAACTTGCCGTCCAAATGAATTTGAACTCTTAATGTCTTTACATTAAGAGTTCAAAGGCGGAACTTAACGCCGCCCTGTGCAATAATGTCCTCGATGATTTTGAAGACATATGTTGTTAGCGAAATTAAACGCCGCATTATGGTTTTCTAGAAACAGTTATTCTATTACACAATAAAAAAATATTGCAATTCAATTACGATTGACGTTTATAAATAAACATAAAAAAAGTGCAGATCAATCAATTTTTTCCTAACATTTAATCCACCGAAACTGTTTAGATCAGGGCTTCTTAAACTTTTGTCATTCACGACCCCATTTGAATCGGTGAGTGCAGAAACAACGTAAGTCTGGATTTTCAAATTTTACAGGAGGGAAAAAACAACAGGCATCTTGCCTTTCTAAGCTAATTTAAATCGATTACGAATTTTTACATTTTTTTTGACTTACGTTGTTTCTGCACTCACCGATTCATTTATGATTGCGAATTTCTTGATGATCCCATGTAAATTGGTAATTGGCCAAAATGATATATATAAATATTTGACATTAAAATCTCTCGAGCCCAGAATTTTACTACGCAATTCCATTGGGGGTCGACGTATTCGGAGTAGAGGTCTAGGGTTGTGATAAGTGCTCAGGTCGGAGCATTTATTAGAGATGGCGGCGGAAGAACCCGTTAGGAATCAACGGCGGCGCTCAAGTCTTACAGTAAGATTACGATCTTGACGTCAGGTGGCAACCGGTCGTAAAACACCAGCCAAAACAACATACTTATATATCATGAAAAGGCCAAACATGATAAAGAAAGTGAGGAATACTAGTACGTATCTATTAAGCGAAGGTGAAAAGAGGGGGAGAGGTAGACCTGACACTACCTGGTTGACATGTGTCGAAAAGGACATGCAAAAACTTGGCCTTAATAAGAGTGGTGCAACGAACCACATGACGCCGCATGATAAGGAAAGCCTACCCCGTATAACGGGATAAGGCGAGGACAAAGAAGAAGAAGAATTCCATTTGGGGTCGCGACCCATAGTTTAAGAAGCCCCGGTTTAGATCATTTTCTAAATAATCTGTTATTTCAATCTAAAAAAACTGTTGGTAAATACAGGATGATGTACAAAGATAAGTGATAAATTAAAAAATGGGATTTCCTTTTTTTTTTAATTCGGCGCAATTTATCGAAAAAAAAACAATGCTATCAAAGAATATTTAAGTGTTTTGATATTTTCGTTTATCGTAAAATGATTTGAGGATATTGTTATATAAATCGCAAATCTGTGTTTAAATCTGAAATCGATTGACAGATGATAGAGATTTTGATGTATTATGTAAAACACGTGTAAGATGTCACTTTGACTGACAAAGTGTATTATCATTCTGCGTGAAACGATAAAAATAGACTAAAAAATTCAATTCGCCTTCATGTGTTCTCCTTACAACGTGACATTGGCGAAGTGATTTGTGCTCAACTGGCACGTTCGAAGCGCCATAATAAAGGAACCGAACTGAACTGAATAAAAACTTACCTACTAGGATATATCCAAAATGTCATAAAAAGCTTTTTTTATCAGTTTGCTCTATTTAAAAAAATATTATTATATAATTCTTTATTTTTTCTTTATTCTTTATTTTAAATTTTATTTCACATAGATAAATCAAATCTTGATTTCAAATGCCTCTTGAAGAAAATAAATTCATTAAAAAAAGAAGAAGAAAGAATAAGAAAAAATCTTTCTGCGCTTTTTTTTCGAATACAATCATTGTATCATATTTGATACTTCTTACGTGGGATTTGAAATCACATAAAAAATCATAAAATGATTTGCATTATTGAAAATGGTGAACGAGATAAAAAACCATCTGGCATGTCGCGTGACTGTCACTTGGTCAAGTTTTAAACATAACAAAGTCAAAGTCAAAGTCAAAGTCAACATCTGACCGTATTCATGCTGAGCTAATGAACCCTGTCTAAATAATTAAGATTTAACTTTTCTTATTAAAAAAAAAACAAAACTAACATCGAATAATTAAATAATTTATATTTTTAATGTACTTTACACTAAAAAGTAAAATTATTACGAATAACTCAAAAACTATTCGTTACATCCTAAATAAATTGAAATGGGATCACATCAAAAGCACTAGCTATCACACAAAAAAATAAGCATCAAAATTGGTCATCATCATCCAATAAAACGCCTTTCGTGGCGCAGAGGCACAAGTGTGCGACTGTAAACGCGACAGGTTGTGGGTCGATTTCCACTCCAGGAAATGTTAATATTTTCATTTTCTGGGTTTGGTAACAAGGCAAAGCGCGGTGTTGAGTTTCACCACTCAGCACGCAATGCTTCAAATCGGCGGAAAGTGGGGAACGGAATTGTTGTAAGAGAACGGAATGTCTTAACACTAGGTTTTCAGGTTCCCTCTGCCTACCCTGCTATATGCGGGATACAGGGTGAAGTTAAAAAAAAAACACACAATAAAAATTCCTCCTATTTTAGAAGTCGAGTAAAAAAATCGCTTCGTAATCGAGAAATTTCACTCGCATATTTATTTGTGATCGAACAAGTAATTAGATGATGATACATCATATTATATGTAATAATCAATTTA
>JAKGSA010001666.1:0-35929 GCA_033558755.1 Philaethria dido | reverse complement strand
GAAAAATAGTCCCGCTGACTTTCTTACGCCGGTTCTTCTCAGGTCTGAGGCATTAAATTTAGTGAACCGGTGGTAAATTATTTGACGTTCAAAAAATGAAGCTTGTAACTTCTTATTTTGAATAAAATTATTTGACTTTGACTTTGACTTTTGTGTAATAATGGCGAAAATCAAAGAGCTCATTGTTCATGTTTAATCAGACACTCTCTCTCCACTATGTCACTACGGTCTTCCTTTACACAAAACTATATTTTCAATTAAAGCCAAAGTAATTTTAAAATTGTGCCATCAAGGCATTGGTCACAGTTAAACTGTCAATAAAAATGTTGTCACCGCCATTTCCTAGCGTCGCGTCGGGCGCGTCCTCATCCATGCGTGTCTTCTCACGATCGTAATCGCTATTGGCTATTGCTTCACTTAAAACTAGGTAGTTTAAACATTTTGGACTGTTGAAATTTTGGTACCATATGGATTTTAGCGGGTTTATTTATTTATTATTTATTGTACACCACAAAATAGATAATACAAGTTCTTTTTTGTCAAAATGTAAAAAAAGGATACAGACCAAGATGTCGAAGTGTACTTGATAAAAAAAAATTAAATGTATTTACTTTTATTCAGAGTAACTGGAAGGTTACATTTGTCTATAACACAAATAACTACCTACCTACCTAACTTCACACTTTACCCCTAGCGGGGTAGTGAGGGAGATCAAATAACAAAATGCCTAATAATTAGTCTTTGTAATAAAAAAAAAGAATTTTTTATTTTAATGAATTTTACAACTACCTAATTTGGTTAGATAAAAGAGGAGCTCAAACAGTAAAGGCGAGCGTTAATTAATTCCTATAATAATTTAAAGCCTTAAAGGCACCTGGGCACCTAAAATTTCACTTGCGTCACAAGTCCCAGGCACTGCTCCAAGCTACTCTCCCTACCACACCAGCTAAGACACCGTCACCCACACAGTGAATCCATGAAAACCCTTAGGAGTTTCTTCTCATAAAGAAAAAATGTTAGGCGTTATTATAAATGACAAATCTCGTCGTTTCTAATACATTGTTTCAATTTGTTATAGCTTTATACATTATTAAACATTTTCCAAGGAAATAAGGTAGGTATAATTATCGTTTCTCGTTATATCTCACCTTTGGTATAAAAGTGAGCTAACTCCAAATTTCTGCATCTACAGATTTGGCTGAAATCTTTCTTTATATAGAAATACTGGCCATAGAGGAGTGAAATATATATATGCAATCCCTAAGGAGTGTAGCACTGGAGTAAAAACGAGAATTTACATTTTATAGTCCACGCAAGCACGAAGTTTTAGGCAGCAACATTGTCACAATAAAAAGTCTTTAATAATATTCTTTATGGATATTCCAAAAATAAAAATTTTGTAAGTTAGCTCACTTTATTTCTGAGAATAAGCGATGTTGGCTACTAGAATCTCCAATGATTATTCCACCATTTCTAATAATAGCATCTAAGAGATAAATTATTACGAATATCTCAAAAACTACTTGTCAGGTCTTAATTAATTTTTATTAGGATCGTATCAGAACCTTTTTTTTATATGATAGCTAGTATCATATAAAAAAGTATCATCATAATTGGTTCATGCTGTAAAAAGTTATACCATAACACACATAAAAAATAGTCTTCTTGATAACCTCTCTCTTTTATGAAGTCGGTTAAAAATACAGTCGAATTGAGATCATCTTCCTTTTTTTGAAATCATTTAAAAACATAAATAAAACAACACTTCCAACCCATTCTAGGCTGAATGTGTTGCTTCGTTAACAATAAAAATATATGAAGTTCTATAAATTCCTGTGTTGAATAACTTAAATGATGAATACAGTACGGTAAACTTTCGTAGAAATCTTGTAATATAATTTTTAGAACAGGCCGATTTCATCGTATGGCTTAGTTGATAAAGCGTTAGGACGTTAGCCAAAGAAGTGGGTTCGAATTAGCATTAGAGAACTTTAAATGAAATTGTATAAAGATATATTAATTAAGTAACAATATAATATTTAAAATAGGATTTTCTTTAAAGGAACAACTCTCAAAATATCATTTTATTTTCAATGCATTTCTTAGTATTAAAACGTACTAATTTTAAAAATCAACGTCAGTTTCATACTATAAAAATGTTAAATTGTCATCGAATCCGGACACGCTTACAAATTTCCAAGTAAAACGTGCAGCAATACGTGAATCAGGATAGTTTTACAAGCTTTTCTTACACAGGATGACAGAAATAAAGGATATAGAGGATAGACAGAAATAAAGTTAACAAAAGCATAACATATCGTAAGCTTCGAGAGTAAATCTCTTTTTTTTTAGCTTCACGCTGTATTCCGCATATAGCAGGGTAGGCAGAACAGAGCAGGGTTGGGAACCTGAGAATCTAGTGTTAAGACACTCCGCTGAGTTGAAGCATTGCGTGCTGAGTGGTGGAACTCAACGCCGCGCTTTGCCTATTTACCAAACCTAGGAAATGAAACATTTCCTGTAGTGGGAATCGAACCCACAAACTGCCGCGTTTACAGTCGCACGCCTGTGACGCCTGTCTATCCAATTCTACTACATCCAATTTTTGTTCTTATGATTTTTTATACAATTCGTCATTTAGGCCATAGAAATTTTATAAAACCGTTTCACGCATCATCCCCGCAAAGCACGATAGTAAGAACTTAGTATTAAGACATTCCGTTCGCCGATTTCCACCCTAATTCGAGACATTAAGTGTTAAGTAGCGTAAATTAACGCCGCGCTTTGTCTTGTCAAGGCCACTGGCACAGTAGGACAAAGTCTGACTGTAGACACGAGGTCATAGGTTCGATTTCCACTCGGGGGAATGATTATATTTAAAACATTTTAATTTCTCAACTCAGCTAAGATATAGCACGATATTATATACAAAAAAATATCAAATTATTTCCAATTTATGATCACCTTGACTCGTTCAAGTCGTTTCGTCAACAAACCTTCCTACAGCTGCTGTGTATAAACACATAATACAATATTCGTAACTGGCGGGTCGCCAACATGGATACTTCAATATTGTCAAACTAATGTCCGCAGAACAGTGTTAAACGGAATGTTTTGATATGAGATAATACTGCGCCAAGTGTAACGACACTCTAGCCTCCGCTTTCCGGCGGAAATCGAGACATTACTCCATTTATATTCAGGATTTTATTTTTCACCTGTTTCATAATCATTCCTAGGAACTTTCATAGGAACACATTTTATTAAGCCAAATGTCAAAAATTTTGGACCATATAAATCAGAAAAAGTCGTAAACTTGAAGAATTACCCTTGAATTTCAATATTCCAAAGTTTCATTTCAGTACTATAGACGCTTTAGTTTAGGTTTCCACACTGTGCAAGTAGATAATAAGTTAGAAGATAAATCTTCCTAAGCGATCGTGGCGCAGTCGGAAAGCACCTTAGTATAACCGCGAGGGGTTGTGGGTTTGATTTCCATTCGGGGAATAATTATATTCAAAATACTTTTATTTCCTCGCTTTACTACGACAAAGTTCTAGTTTTACAATTATATATAGGAAACCATATAGCAGGGTAGTCAACGCTGCTGTGAAAATAATCGTGAAGCTGCTTAAATTTTAACAAGTAGCTCGTATACGCCTATGTATAAATTATTAGAAAAATAATTATTTATAATATACTTGTTTTACCAGTATTATTAGGTGAAGCAATGGTTTATACCTCGTACAGAATGAGCGGAAAAAAAGAGATCAAAATAACTCATCAATAGATTCTATCTACCTAAGACTAAAAGTTCATACGATAGAAGCGAATATACGAAAATTAGAAATAGCTTTCTATTTCATATATAAATAACTCTTTCAGGGATAAGTCCACCTTTGTAAACTAAAAAATGTATTTACTTTTTCTCATGTATTTTAAGTACAATAAAGAATATAATATATGACTATCCATTTATTTTATTTCTATTTATTATTTTGTTAAAGAACAAAAAAAGTTTTATATATGAGACAATAGTCTCACTCTTTTCTACTAACGTATGTGTTTCTCTTTTTAGTGTCGCATCTACGTTACATCGAATTTCAAATCACAACATAGTCAAAAAGAACTAAATAAATATTTAATAAAAAAATAATATTTAACGCCTGTCGTGGCGCAGAGGCACATGCGTGCGACTATAAACGCGACAGGTTGTGGGTTCGATTCCCACTTCAGGAAATGTAAAATTTAGTATTTTCATTTCTTAGATTTGGTAACAAGGCAAAGCGCGGTGTTGAAATAAGCCACACAACACGCAATGCCTCAATTCGGTGGAAAGTGGGGAACAGAATTGTTGAAAGAGAATGGAGTGTCTTAACACTAGGTTCTGTTTCCCTCCGCCTACTACGCTATATGCGGGATACAGCGTGAAGTTAAAAAAAACAAAAATATAGCCTAGACTAGTCTATTATATAAAAATACACGAACGAAGATACGTAAAGTAAATATGAAAACCATATCATAATTCTTTGCACGCTATCTTGTTATAAGCGGTAAACTTTTTTAAACATTTAATTTGTTTAGACATGCGTCATTTACGTACGTCTAAACTACAAATAATAATTAAGATGAAAAAAATATATATAACTAGCTTTCCGCCCGCGTCTTTGCCCGCGTGGAATACGACATGGTAAGGAGTAGTCTATCGTCTTTCCCAAGGTCTAGACTATTTGTCAAAATTGGTTAAGTTGTTTAGGTGTGAAAGTTGTAAACAGTTGAACAATCTTACATGATTTTATGTTTGACAATAAGGAACTTCCATACACATAACTTCCTTCCCCTAATTCAATCCCTTCTACCATTTTTTTCGCAAAAAAAGTATCCTATGTCCCTTCCCAAGTTCAGTTATATCTTCATACCAAATATCATTAAAATCGGTTCAGTGGTTTAGGCGTGAAAGCGTAACAGACAGACAGACAGAGTTACTTTCGCATTTATAATATTAGTAAGGATAGATATAAATAAAATTACTAATAACTCAAAAACTAAAGATCTTAGCATAATTTAAAGGGAACCACATCAAAAGCCTTAGCTATCATATAAAAAAAGGATCGTCAAAAGTAGTTAAATCAGTAGAAAGTTGTTACCGCATGGTAACAAACAAAAAAACAATCAAATTGAGAACCTTCTTTTTTTTCAACTTCACGCTGTAACCCGCATATAGCAGAGTAGCCAGAGGGAACCAGAGAACCTAGTGTTAAGACATTCCATTCTCTTTCAACAATTCCGTTCCCCACATTCCGCCGAATTGAGACATTGCGTATTGAGTGGCAGAACTCAGCGCCGCGCTTTGCCTTGTTACCAAACCCAAGAAATGAAAATACCAAATTTTACATTTCCTGGAATGGGAATCGAACCCACAACCCGTCGCGTTTACAGTCGCACGCTTGTGCCTCTGCGCCACGACAGGCGTGTTTTGGAAATCGTTAAAAAATACACAAACGAAGATACGTAAAGCAAATATGCAAACCATATCATAATTCAAATCACGCTATCTTAATATAAGCGGTTAACTTTTTTAAACATTTAATTTGTTTGGACATGCGTCATTTGCGTACGTCTAAACTACAAACAAGAATCAAATATATCGTCGATGTGTAATTAATAAAAATTAATTATTCAATTATTCACGCTGTATCCCGCACATAGCAGGATAGGCAGAGGGAAGCTGAGACCCTACGTGTTAAGACATTCCGTTCTCTTAAGATTAAAAGAAAAATAACCTACATACATAGCTTCACGCTGTATCCCGCATATAGCAGGGTAGGCAGAGGGAACGTTAAGACACTCCGTTCCCCACTTTCCGCCGAATTGAGGCATTGCGTGCTGAGTGGCGGAACCCAGGAAATAAAAAAATCCATTTCCTGGAGTGGGAATCGAACCCACACCCTGTCGCGTTAAAGTCGCACGCTTGTGCCTCTGCACCACGACATGCGCCTACCTATTATTTTTAATACAAAATTATTTTAATAAGTGCGGCGTTGAGCTCCGCCACACAACACAACAGCGGAAAATTTTAGAACGGAGTGTCTAGGTTCTCTCTGACAACTCTGTTATTTGATAAAAAGCGTGAAACTACTATTATTATAAATTACTCTTTCATAATATTATACGCCATGTAAAATTATCATAGTTACGCTTATCATCGTCGCGGGGGGTCTTTATTATCTAGTTATAAAATCTTCGCACATCTTGAGATCGAATGGGCGATTTATTCTTTTATTATTAGCTTTTTCTTGCATATTAGGATATTCAGAGACACATCAAATACAAAAACATCCTAATTTCAATAGAGAAGATAGTTGGAGACTTTTTACCACCTGGGACCCACTCATTAAAACTTTTAAGTCTCAAACCCACCACACTAGGTGGTCACATACAGTCAGCTCATTCTGCAAGAATCCAGGGCAGTATGCGAGGCAACTAAGAAATCGGCTATTGTTTGATATAATTATTGTATCAGCTGCTAGACAAATACCACCTTAGTCTAACTGTGACCACGAACTACAGTAAAGCGTTCGAAACGTCGGGTTTCCAAAAATGTATTTCGAAAACTAAACTATACGCGAAACTCAAAGATCTCATTAGTCAAAGACAACGTAGCGTTAGGACACTCCGTTCTCCACCTTTCAAAGGCCTCTCTTTATCTTGAGAACTCTGGAACCATTTGGTGCCTGGAGCAGTATAAAGCTATACCACTCCACCACGACAACCTTACAATTTTGTAATAGCTCATATAAATAAAATTAATAATTCGAATTTACACTAACTAACATTAAATTGTATGTAACAAAAGCTACATGTGTTTTCACTTTGAATAACACCAAAGCATTCTGTATATAGGAAACATATTATTATTAGAGGAACAAAGCATTCCTTCAAAATAAATTATTAGCTATTTTGTCATAAGACTTATTGGGTTAACCATTTCTGTAGCTCGATAATTATATCTATATTATATATGGATATATATCATATTATGCATGTCTCGAATTCGGGCATAAAGTGGCGAAAAGAGTGTCTTGACACTAGGTTGACACTATAAAGCTTGAAACTGCAGCTGCTGTTATTAAATAACTTGACTTGCATATACAATTTCTTTTAATATTAATAAGCATTAGGATTTCTTTATTTATTGGGAGAATGAATGACTCAATCATGAAAGAATGAAAAAATCAAATAAATCAAATTATTTCAGGTAAAAATATATTTAAACTAGTAACAAAAAATTGGATTTACTGAAAAGACTTAAACATACATACAATTATTTTTTATATTGAGTATAAAAATATGAAAATTCAGTATAAATCATTATAAATACAAAAAAAAAACTTGACTATCATAAAACTGTAAGAATATATTAGAGTGAATGGGACAAGCATCAATTCAAATCCCGTTTAAAGAAATGTTGATATTCTTAATACCGTAGCATTTGGCACTCAATTCTCACTGACTACCCCGCTAGGGATAAAGCGTGTTAGGTAAGGTATGGTTTATATGTAATTTTTGGGAGTTTATAGTATGGTTAAAATAAATGCTATATCAGGAGACTAAAAGTGGTGAATGGAACATTATTACTAAGCTTACTCATACTAAAGTATACTCCACAAATATGAAGAAAATATATAAAAGAACTTTGAAGGTTAACTAATTTTAAAGTGTGTTAAATATTTAGGTCAAGAAGTGTTGAAGAAAAAAATAGAATTTATTTATCTACTATTAGGTGTGTTTTTAACATGGACTATGAAATATAAAATCCCATTTTTTTTGCTTTTCCACAAGTATTTCGAAAAATCTTTTCTTAGTGTTCCTCTACACTCTCCGAGGAGTCTCCATGCCAAATTTTAGCTTTCCTTTACCAGTAGTTCCATTGTCAGTTCTCTTTACTTCCAATGGTCTTAAGTCCATAAACTTTACTATATAATTACACATGTGAATGTTTGTTATGACAGACAGATAGATAGACGTTTGTTACTCTTTTAAACAAAAACTACTGAATGAATCTAGATGAAACTTTACAATAATATTGCTTATACATACAACACATAATATCCCATGTACGGGAAAGAGTGGAAGTTAAGAAAAAGGACAAAAAGAACAGTCAATAACTGTTGTAAAACATAAAAGCAATTTTAAAATCTCATTACCTATATTTAAAAAATCAGAGGCAATTAAGTATGTAAATGATTTTCCAAATTACGCTTTTTACAATAATTGCAGATCTAATTAGACATAATTACAGAAAAAACAGCAAGAAATGTAATACAGAGAAAGTCAAGGTTTTAGCATTGAAATATAACTTATAACTAACTAAAGTCATAAAAGATTTATTAAACTTTAATGGGTAATTAGGTTATTTCTTTTTTTAAATATTATTTTAAAATAAGGTTTCATATTTATGTTTGTTTACTAAAAAAGATAAATTTGAGTCTGTCAGCTAAAGTGTAAAATTTGCATATTTCAATATTGTCATATGTACATGAAGACAAAATATTTTGATGTTACTGTATGAATAAACATTGATACAACTAATATTTTATTTTCATATTAATAAAAAAATACAATTGAATCATAAACATAAAAAATAAAGGAAATTACTCAACAAAAATTCAAGTCTTTTCCTACAAAGATCCTTATTGCTTTGATATATCCTTCCTACATTAATTATATGTAAGTAAGTAATTGTTACAACACTGTAATGTAAAAAATTATATTCAACCTTTACATCTGTGCATCGAAATATATTAATAAAATTTTTACTGATAACAGTGTTAATCTATCTGATAAGAAAATTGGTTTAAAGTTTGTCAAATTAAACAGTTATATAATACATGTATACAAATAAGGAACCATTTTCTTGGAATTCTTTTTATTTAATACAGTACAAATTTCTATAAAATTGTGCCATTTTTAATTATAGTAACACTTGTAATGAAGAAAATAATTATAATATACTTCAAATAATGTTACCTACACCACAACTTCATTTGCAGAAAGCTCACCTTCACATCATTTGATAACAAAATTACCTTTCCACATTCACAACATCATGTTAATCTGCAAATTTACATTGATAGTGTTATCTTTACTGTTTCTAGAATATTTGTGGTCGGTTTCTCAGTGTATTCCATACATTAACGACGCAAGGGGTTTACTATAATAAGATTTAAAATAGACAGGTGAATGTCACTGACCTGAGGTAAGTTGGCCGCGATCTGCCGCTGCAGCGAGTCCCGCTCCTTCTCCACATCCTTGAGGCGCAGCTCCGTGTCGCCGAGACGCTCCTGCGTCTCCCGCAGACTCTCTACCAACTTGTCTCTCTCATCTAACATAGACACCATGAGTTGCTCGAAATTCGCGTCCTCGCCGGAGAACTGCGAACTCCGCTGGCTAATACTGTCTTCCGATATGGTGGGCATCACGTCGCACATCATATTCCACATTTTAATTTAACATCAAACCAGAATACTTATCGTACACGATACACCGAATAACACAATGATTTCGATCACCGTTTTACATATGTTTCGGCACAAACGTTACCTAAATCTAGCGCACTGAACGCGGGGACGTCGTTTTACATTGTCGATATATTCGTATAAGAAGTTAGTCAAGATTTCGGGAGACATTATAGTTCGATATTTAGAAAGACACACCTAAAAGTAATACTCTTACAATTCCATACTAACTCGGCACAAGCGGCATGTCTGCCATCTTGGAACGGAACGTCACTCATACTACCAAAGATTATACCGTGTGTAGGATATACTAGAGACAGATGTGCCACTACGCGACGGTTATGTATTTTTTACTTATTTTATTATTTAGAGCAAAATGTTGTTATATCGCTTCAATAGTGTATAAGATTCAACAAAAATACAGATATAAATATATTTTTTAAAATAACACTACTTAATTAGACTACAATAACTATATCGCTTTTCTTTTAATAATCGAAACGTAATCATTTTAAAGTGTTTTGTGCTTAACTTATGTTAAGTATGATTGTTTTTTGATTTTATAAAAGTTACAGATATTTTGAAAAATATAAAAACTTAAAAATATATTATATAAAAACTGAAGATTGCTAGTATATACAATATGTTCATCCTGTGTAGTACAATCGACTATGCTGTTACGTTTTACATTTTCCTGAAATATTTACATACGCAAAAGTCGGGAACGAAAATGTTAACTAAACGAAGTGTCTTAACACTAAGTTCTCATGTTTCTACTGCCTACTCTGATATGTGCGGGATACTGCGTGAAGCTAAAAGAAAAAGAAAAAAGTGTAACTTTGAGATGACAAGATGAACATAAAGCAGAATTATTAAGGTTTACTCAAATACTACTTGAGAGTCTAGAATTTATTATTTTGCATTTTATTTTACATATATTTAATAAATTACGAGCGTTATTCAACACACTGTATGTTTTAACCTTTTTTTCGCATAGTAGAGAAGAGAGAATAGCTATAGTAATAATAGATAACGCGTATTTTAAAGGGGCCTTAAGCTTATACTTGGGTCATAAATTTTAGGCACTCTCTTTACTCCTCTCTCTGTACACCACAGTAAATCAATGGATTACTAATAAGTTTCTCCTCCAAGGTATAATGTTAAATAAAATAATTTTACCTATATGCTTAATGCGTCCTGTCTGCATATGAATGTAAATCTTTGATACTATTTCTACGAACCTACGCTAGAGGTCATTACTAATAATTATGAATGAAATCCTATTGTATTGTTTTTTCTGTGAATCTTGCATTTAAAGAATACAATAATTTTATGACGATTATGTAAAAACATAAATTAAACGATAGTTACTCACGGATCTATTAAAATTAAGGATATTATTGTGATTTTCTATAAATATAATTCATTATTTTTACTATTGGCAGCATTAAATTAAAATTCATAGATTCTGAAGTAAAAATTATAATATTTGTTGACATATTAGCAGAAAAAACAATAATTTAATGTTTTATAATTGACGTTAAAGTTCTTCTAAAATTATATTTTACGTTTCAAAATATTTTTCAAGAATGGTTAATTAAATTTAGACCAACAGCTTTTTATATTATCTGTTTACGAAATGTCAGTTTGATAAGAGATACATATTAGCTATCTGTGGAAGTTGAAAAATTGTGGTTATCGTATTCTTCCGCCAACTTTTTGGAACTTCGTTTTTTTATTTTTTTTAGTTAGACAAGTTTATTTAGTATTTAATATTGTACAAAAATAATATATCAATGGTTCAGTGAACGTGATATAATTATTTTGAATGCGGTTCCTTGCACAACGAGTTGTTTTGTTTGCTGTTAGCAAAATTGTTAGATGCCGAAGAAAAAAGGTCAAAAAAAGGCAAATAATGCAGGTAAAGTCCAGTTATTTTATACCAAAAATTTAATGTCAATAGTGCTTAGTATAATTTTCATCTAAAAAGTTAATAAAATATTTAATATGCTTAATTATTTAACAATTTTTAATATTGTGTCACTTATATCTTATTTGAATTAATTTCCAGATTTCACGATAAATGATAGCGCCAACGCGCTTAAACCTGTTAGAAGAGTTAAGAAGTCAGTTGCTACTGAACCAGTCGCAGAGAAATCTTGGGACGATTTGGAAGATGATGATTTTGACATCATTGAAGAAACTAACGAAGATGGGAGCAAGAACTTTGTGTACAAGAAAAAAAGGAATACAAAAAGTGAATCGGATAAAATTGAAGATCGTCCTGGCATAGTCTATCCTGAAATAGTATGGTATTTAATATCACCATACATCAGGCCTGAAGAAGTTGGAACTTTTGCTAGAATCAATAAAGCAACTTATTCTATTACTCTACGAGAATCATTTTGGAGAGCCCTATACAAAAGATATTGTCAAAACAAGCCTACACTACCGGAAAAATTGAAAATTGAAAATAATTATAAATTGTATGGATTAAAACAACGAGTTATAAGAGCTTTATATCATACTTATGATGTTTTTATTAGGAGAGTGGTACACCAAGCTTCTCAAGAGAGCAGGCCACATCACTTGGTTAAGAGAAGATGTGTTAATGTATGGTATTATAAAGGTGCATCTTATTGGTTTGTTTATTTTAAATTAAAGAAATCTAATCCCGAAAAAAGGGTGAAAACATTAAATTTTATTGAGGAACTAGGGAGAATTGATGCCAACCCGGAGGAGGATTCACAAATATTACAGGTTTGTAGAATATTGTATATTGTTATGTAATTAAATTTAACATAGGCGATCATAGTGTAATTAGACAGCATCTGACAGTAAATATATTTGGTTGTGAGTTTGATTCCCACTCAGGGTAATGATCATATTGATATTATTTTCATTCTTTCATTCTAATAAGACAAACTACTGCATTGTGTTCCTCCATTTATTGCCAGTCAACAATATCTTGCATTTTATAGGGGCTTATTATAATATGCCTAAATTACACAAGTTTTTATATTAAGTATTTCTGAATAATTACAAAAAAGTATCTTGAAAATCTTTGACATTTATAACAATACTAGAATAACTAAATAATATTAAATTTCTTTTTTTTAATTATTTCAGGTGACATGTCAAAATTTCTATGAAGTACCACCTTTAATGGGCATGACTTTATCATCAGTCAGCGTTGTCTTATCCCAAGGGTTTAGACATCATAGATTACACCTCGGTTTCAACACAGGCAGCTATAATATATCTAGAAACATCTTTCCAGAATGTTCTGTGGTAATAGATACTGTTGTAAATATACTTGTTATTGACTGGTGGCATCCAAAATATCCATATTTTGATTGTTTGCCGTCTTGCTGGAGAGATGAGGAAGCGTTGCCGGTGTTGAAAAAAGATTTTTTTACAATATGTAATGGTGATATATAATTGTTGTGATGTTTGGTGGGTTATATTGTTTTTTTTAAATGTAATATATATTTTAAGTAACTGATTTATGCTTTTTTTTTAAATATAGGTTTGATTTGAGATTATGGTTTTAATGGTTGTAGATTCAAGTCCCATTTGGGATATTTATATTGAATTTCTTTTATTTTTTTTTCATTCTGGTAATAAAGCATTTTGTTAGGTTACAGTGAAAGTGGAGAATGAAGTGTCTTTTCACTGTGAATATGAATATGAAGTGTCTTTATACTGTGCTATATCATATCATAAACCCAACCGATGAGTCACAATGAAAGGTGTTGACAAAGGTCCCAAAATTTAAATAAAAAAAATATATATATATAAAATTTCTGTGCAAAATTTGTAAATGCCTGTTAAGTGACTTAAACTGTTGAGAATTGTTTAACATAGATTACAATTTTGTTTTTACTATTTCATTATAAGCTAAGCTGAATATATTCTTTTACAGTGAAAATTTGAAACAAAAAGAAGGTTTAAGGTTCGTTAAATAAATGCAATAATTATTTATATATAGAACTACGAAAATTCTTCATCAATGCATGTCTTGAATAACTGGTTTAAATTGAACTAACTATCCATAAAATAAACTTAGTTTATAACCAACTTCAAAAAAGAAGGAGGGTCTTAATTGAACTATTTTTTTATGTATACCACATAACTTTTTACTGGGTGAACCAATTTTCATCTCACAAGTAGTTTTTGAGTTATTCGTAATAATTGTACTATTCGGTCGGTTTCTTCAAGTCTTAATTAATTATGTACGGGGTATGATTTTGTTCGCTGGGAAATGCTTTTTATGCAGACCATATAGTATATCCTAGTATTCGGAAATATATTTTTGGAAACCTGAAGATTTGAATACTATAATCCGTGGTCACAGCCTATCTGCCTTGCCCTTCCAATATACGCGATTAATCCGGTTGAAATAGTTTCATTTACTTTGTTTTTTTATTTATTTTTTGTTCGATGCAAGCAGGGGTTGGCGAGCGAAGAACCCAGATGATCAGCCTCGTTGTAAAGAAATGAATATATATGTACTGTATATTATATTAGCAAATAAACATTTTGTATTGAATTTATATAAATGAGTAATTTTAGTACCCTAAATTTCGAAAATATAATATATTATTTATAATATTTCGAAACGTGTAAAAATATTAAACGCAACAGGAATCGAATCTGTGTCTCATGGGTACTGTCCAGGTGTGTCTTGTACCACTGTAGCCATAGCCAAATAGGTATGAAGTCTATTGTAAGGCTTTATAAAGATTCTATCTTCATAATATTAGTTGTTTTCGAAAAAGCTAATTGTTTTGTAAAAAAAAAAAATAAATAAAAAGTAATATTGATTAACCAAGTGTTGTCTCCACAATATTTAATATTTTCACTTCCTGAAGTGAGAATCGGATCCCCAACCTGTAGCATTTAAAGTCACACGCTTGTGCTTCTAGGCCACAACAGGTTTCACTTGCAGTACTCAATGTTCAAAAATAAGGCAAAAAGTAGAGAATGGAGTGTTTGGACACTAACTTTTCCCAGTCTACCCTGCTATACATTAAAAGCGTTAAGCTATAAAAAAAATTGACCCTAAATTTATGTTTATATTATTTAAAATAATAACACCTGTCGTGGCGCAGAGGCACAAGCGTGCGATTCTAAACGCGACAGGTTGTGGGTCCGATTCCCACTCCAGGAAATGGAATTTTTCATTTCCTGGGTTTGGTAACAAGGCAAAGCGCGGGGTTAATTTCCGCTACTCAGCACGCAATGCCTCAATTCGGCGGAAAGTTGGAATGGAGTGTTAACACTAGGTTCCCTTTGCCTACCCTGCTATATGCGGGATACAGCGTGAAGCTATTTATTTATTTATTTATTTATTAGGAAGACAAACAGTGTATCAATACAGAAAACAAAAAACAAAAATAAAATTGTACATACACCAATCAAGTCTCCACAGAATTACAAAACAAAACCAAGTGGACATGCAAAAAATTAAAAAATTGAAATTACAACAAATACAGAACATTTTTTTTAAATAGAATTAAAAAAAACAATTATTAAATAAATATAATAAATAGAATTATAGTTATTAAATATCAATACAATTAATCGCAGCTTTGAATTTATTGAAAGTGAGATAATTTATGTCAATGTTATTAAAAATATCATTATGACGCTTACAAGAACGATATAAAAAGTTATTGCGAGCATATTTAGTTCTAGCTTTAGGTAAATAAAATGTAGAACGATCACGTGACGAAGGACGAGGACATCTTAAACATATATGATACAACAAATAAATCTTCATATCATCTGCGTATAATAAAATTGAAGAATGCTTAAATAATTTACTGACGGAATTTATAAAAATGTTAAATAAAAGTGGGCCGAGATGAGAGCCCTGGGGAACACCTGATGTATCTGGAACAAATGAAGAACAAAATCCTTTGGCTGTAATAGCCTGACTTCGTTCCCTTAAGTAAGAAATAAGCCAACGCAAGAGGTCACTGTGTATACCAATTTCTGCAATTTTACGTACAAGTAAGGAGTGAGGAATTTTATCAAAGGCTTTTGAGTAATCAGTATACACGACATCAACCTGGCAACCACTATCCATATCTGTAGTGACTCGGTGCAAGAACTCATTAAAGTTAGTTTCAGTTGATTTTTTAGTGGTAAAGCCATGCTGTTGTTCTATAATATAAGGGCTGATAATGGGAGAGATAAATATGTATGTATTATTTAAAATGGGGATCTAATTCTCAGTTACATGGCAAGAGACATAGGTAAACTGCACGCCGTCCGTACAGCAACTAGTATATAATATATTTTAATACAATTAAAAATATAAATAAAATTTTGTTTACAACTAAAGTTGACCTTTTAATCTGCACCTATATGTTCATATTTATTAAGATAAAATCATTGACCGTAGACCGTTTGTGTCGATTACGTAATAAGTAATTTATATTAGCATTCCGCTAAGTTCCTTAGTGTTGGACGCTTGTGTGTGAGGATAATAATGTTTGCAAGTATTTCCTTTGTTTTTATATTTGTTACAGTGAGTATTATTTATTTTTTATATTCTATTATTATTATTTTCATGAATTCTAACGCCTGTCGTGGCGCAGAGGCATAAGAGTGAAACGCGACAGGTTGTGGATTCGATTCCCACTCCAGAATATGGAATTTTTCATTTCCTGGGTTTTGTAACAAGGCAAAGCACAGCGTTGAGTTCCGCCACTCAGCACGCAGTTCGTCAATTCGGCGGAAAGTGGGGAACGGAGTATCTTGACACTAGGTTCCCTCTGCCTACCCTGTTTTATGCGGGATAGAGCGTGAAGTTATGTATCTGGTTTACTTTCTACATTAACATCTGTATAGTATTCTTGGAAAGAATAATATTATTCTGTCCAAGAATTACTATATAGATGTTAATAATGTGGGAGGCAATATTGATGCTTTCGCTCCAGGAGAGGCTTATCGTTGCTGTAAATTTACCTATTATAACGTTTTATTTGAAAAGAGCAACTGTTGAGTTTCTTGCCGGCTCTTCTCAACAGAAACTGCCAGTAGCCTTCCGAGAGCCGGTGGTAGCTTCCGTTAGGACTGACACTTCTAACATTTTTTGTAAATTGACGATTCAAAAGTGCTTGTAATAGTCTATTTGAGTAAAGAATGTTTTGATTTTGATTTTAAAATGTATGTAAATTGCGCAAACCGCAAAGATACTATTATAAACGATACAATTATTATTTTTTTATATTATATTGCAGACATGTCAAGCAAACATTCCGGTGTCACCGCCTGTAAGATGTGGATATTTACCAAGTGCTGTAAGTATCAAACTCTTGTTAATTCAGTTCTTTTATTATGGCGCTTGAACTATCAATCGGCGGAAAGTGGGAAACGGAGTGTCTTAACATTAGGTTCCCTCTGCCTAACCTGCTTTATGCGGGATACAGCGTGAAGTTATGTATTATATGTATGTAACTATTATAATTTCATTATAAATTTTAGTTGTCAATTAGACATAATATAATTTTAAATTCTTTTTTAGCATCACGCTGTATCCCGCACAAATCAGGGTAGGTAGACGGAACCAGAGCACCTAGTGTTAAAACATTTTATTTTCTTTTAACATTTCCATTCCCCAATTTCCGCCGATTATATAACTATTTACATTATTTGAAAAGACAAAGTGCGGCGTTAAGTTCCGCCACTTTACACGCTACGTTTCGAAATTGGACAGAATGTCGTGACACTGGGTACTCACTGCCTACCATGCTATGCGGGTAAAGCTTTAAAATGTATGAATTCGATAAAAAATGTTAGAAACATACTATTTTATATGTAGCTGGATTTGAACTTGCGCCACTTGGAATTTATCCAAGCGATCTAGGCAATTAACCTACCTCCAAATTCTATATGTATCTATATGCCTGTTGCAACATATTTTTTGGGAGTTTACCGGCTTCCAATCTTGCAACGTCCAATGTTTTTATATATTTTTATGTGTTTTTAGGTGTTTTTCTTATCATAAATTTTAATTTTTACACACGTCATTTTACCTATTATGTTTCTATATAAAGGCTATCACGGGTAATTAGAATAATTTCTGAATAAACTTGATGGGGTAGGCGTTTTTTAAATTCTAGTAACAGAATGTATGCCTGACTTCGACTTTCGATTTCGGGTATAAAACGGAGAGTGGAGTGTTTTGACACTGGGTTCTCTCTGGTTTACTCTCTATGTATCAAGATTCACAAGCGAAGAATTAAATTCAAACGCTGTTGCCTTGTTACCAAACCCAGGAAATTAACAAATCCATTTACTAAATTTTACATTTCCTGGAGTGGGAATCGAACCCACAACCTATCGCGGTTACAGTCGCACGCTTGTGCCTCTCCGCCACGATAGGCTACCATTAAAATAATTGAATCGGTGAGTGCAGAAACAACGTAAGTCCGGATTTTCAAATTTTGGTGGTTTCTCTGCTCAACACGCATTTTGCCTCTCTAAGCTAGTTTAAATCGATTACAATTTTTTGCATTTTTTGTGACTTACGTTGTTTCTGCACTTACTGATTTACCTGTGATAAATAATAAATAGTAATAAATTATTAATTTTCTTTTCAAGATACACGAATGCATCGGCTCGCCTCACATCGTGAAGCCGGAAATATCTGCTCAATGTAGCAAGGGTATTAGTGAGGTAAGATTTTTTTTAGCTTCACACTTTATACTCAGCGGGTAGTCTGTTTATCATAATGGAGAAAGAAGTGCAGAAAACCGAGAATTATGCTAAAATATAGCAAAGGACATCGTGACGCAGTGGCAATGTCTAACTGTAAAAGTCATTGTTTGTGGGTTCGATTGCCATTTTTCACGCTTCACGTTTTCGCATAGCAGGATAATCAGATATAAAATTGTAACGCGATAGGTTGTGGGTTTGATTCCCACTCCAGGAAATGGAATTTTTCATTTCCTGGGTTTGGTAACACGGCAAAGCGCGGCGTTGAGTTCCGCCACTCAGCACGCAATGCCTCAATTCGGCGGAAAGTGGGGAACGGAGTGTCTTAACACTAAATTCCTTCTGCCTACCCTGTTTTATGTGGGATACAGCATGAAGCTATGTATGTACGTATGTAAGATTACAACAATTTCATATGTATGTATGTATGTATGAAGGATAGTCAGAAAGAGCCTTATCTTAAGACAAATATATATTTTAGCTATAGATTCTCTACCTAGACGTTATGAACTAATATTACTGCATTGCAGTTAGTTTCTTGCCAATATGTACATTAAACCAGTAAGATATAAAATAATCGTTTAGAGGCTTTAGTTCTTTCGCCACTCAACAAGGCAAGAATGGTGGATAACGGAATGTCTGGACACTAGCTTTTCCTTGATTTCTCTGGAAAGCGTGAAGCTTTAATCTAATTTATCTTTTCATTATTATAGTTTTTAAGTACTTATATCCATAAAAAAAAAAAAAAAAAAAAAAAAAACTTAGAGGCCATCGCGGTGCAGTGGGACAGCGTCTAATTGTAAACGTAATTTGTCGTGGGTTCGATCCCACTCGGGGGAATGATAATATTAAAACTATTCTTATTTCTCTGTTCCGGAAAGCTCAACGCGAAATGTCTCAAACTCGGTCAGAAAGTGTGCGGGATAAAGCGTTCTTCACGCTACATGCTGCAAATATATATATATATATATATATATATATATATTACATATTATTATATTACTATATTTTATTTCAGTGTGAACGAATGACATGCATTTTTCAAAAATCCGGATGGATGAACGGTAACTCTGTGGATAAGGAGAAGGTCAAGGGTTATTTCGATCAGTTTTCCAAAGATCACCCAAAATGGGCGCCAGCGGTGAACCACGTAAAGGCTGCCTGCCTAGATATAGATCTGCCTAGCCAAGGAGTGTTTCTGAATTGTCCAGCTTACGATATTATGACTTGTGTTTTCAGTGGTTTTATTAAGGTATTATTGAATTTAGTTTTTTAAAAACATATAAATTTTATATAGAGTCGCTGACTTCAAAAATCGGGTATTTTTAATATTTACCGTTCAGAGATATGTGTTCTTTTCTAGCAGTTGGGTTTAAATCACAAGGGAAAGGGTATTGAGTTGAATGTGGCCAGAGCACAAAATACTGCAGTGTATCGCTTAAAACATTCATCGACTTGGGGGAGTGATCATATTTAAATTACTTTCATTTCTCCATTCTGGTATGGTAAAGTTTTCAGCGTTGAGTTACGCCACTTAACGCACAAAGTGAAGAACAATATATCTTGCAGTGGGAAAGGGTAAAAGTTTTAAAAAGGTAAGCCGGTATATTTAACGAAGCCGGTATACTTAGGGAGGCGAATATATTTAAAGAAGCTGGTACATAGAGGTAAGCCGGTATATATGAATGACGGTATAGGATCCTTTAAAAATATCACTATCAAATTTTGCTGGCGACTTTTTTTAATTAATACTTTTATAATAAAAAAAATTAAGCCAGTGGGAATCGAGTTACATGGACGCCTCATCTCTGATATCTTGAGACTAGGTTCTCTTTGAAACTACAAGAACTTTGTTTCTCCGGTCTATCATGACAAAGTGCGACGTTGAGTTCCACCTAACACCCAATTATCCCATAATAATAAATAGAATGGGTATCTTAATACTAGTATTCTCTATTACAGAACGCCCAACCAGATCAGTGGTCGTCATCAGAAGTGTGTAGCTACCCTCGCCAGTTCGCATACGCCTGTCCATACTGCCCATCTGATTGTTTCGCAGCACAAGTTCCTATCGGTTCTTGTAACGCCTGCCTCGCTTTGCCTAGGTCTCCCTAAAGAGTTATTATAATAATAAAAATCAAAATGTATAGACTTTTACAAGCATTTTTAGAATCGTTAAATAAATGTAAAGCTACCAACATGAAAGACAGTTCTGCTGGAGAACCGGCAAGAAATTCAACAGTTGCTCTTTTCTAGTTACAATTAATAAATATTTTTATGTATGTTTAGTGTTTTTTTTAATCCTTTTTTTTATTTTATTGAGTTTTAAAATATTTTGAAAATATATAAAAAAATCAACGTTTTCAGGATAGACGGGGAATTATAATATTTGGATTATTTAAGGGCATTTAACGACTTCCTTTATCTTAGGAGTAGATAATTGAAAATATTTTAAATTTACTTTGTATAGTGGGAAATGAATCCTCAATCACTCTTGTTTATAGTCAGCTTTCTTACTGCGCTACGATGCTTAAAATATTCATACTAGGTATAAATTCATACTTTTAACTGTATTTTGGGAACGGAGTGTCTTAACACTAGGTTTCCTCTGCCTACCCTGCTTTATGCGGGACACAGCGTGAAGTTATGTATGTGTGTGACTATATTTTATGTATGTATCAATTACAATTTAAACATATTTGCCTGTCATGGCGCAGTGATGAGTATCTCACTACACACAATGGTTCCGGATTTGATTTGCACTCGGGGGAATCATTAAATCGATACTTCTCACGTGAAATTTAAATATATTTATTTTTTATCCAATCTGTGAAGACTTAAAACGGCGTTTAGTTTCGCCACTCAACACGCAATGTCTCGAAATGGAAAAACGGAGGGAACAACAGGTTCTCTGCCTACTTTGCTATGCTAGAGGCGTGTAACACTAATCGTGCCTAAATTGCAATTATGACACCCATAAATGATATTGAGCGCAGTTTATGAAGAACTTCTTGTCCTTGTACGCTTGCGCGGGTCCAGCACATGCGCGTGTCATGACATGTGTCAAATACGACCATTCCACCCCGACTGGCTTGACGTCACCGGAGAAAAGAGAATATTTCGGAAATTTGCCAGAAAAACATGTAAAAAAACCGGTAAGTGAACCAATTTACCCCCTTTTTATAACTGTGTGTTGCTAGATAATATTTTAGAAACAAATATATGCTTAAAATTTTAAAAATTAGTATAATTTTAGTATTTTTGTACTAGAATTGTTGTAAGTGAGGTGTTATCTTCAATTTGACTTAACAGGTAGAGCCACTTGGCTGTAGGAGTTATTCCATAAAGCATTGATCTCTGATCTATTTTTAGAAACGTAATATCTTCTATTATCAGTTTGCGCCTGCCTCGTGACCTTTCATCTTAATTGTGATCTGTTAAATTTAATTTGACGCCCACATATTTTGTATTGGACTGTTCTTAGTGTCCTTATTTATTTATTTATTTTAAATGAAAATATTTTCCCACTCCAGGAAATGTTAGTATTTTCATTTCCTGAGTTTGGTAATAAGGCAAAGTGCGGCGTTGAGTTCCGCCACTCAGCACGCAATGCCTCAATTAGGCGGAAAGTGGGAAACGGAGTGTCTTAACACTAGGTTCCCTCTGCCTACCCTGCTATATGCGGGATACAGCATGACAAAAAAAAAGAAAATATTTTAACGGGATTAATTCGGTATATTTTGGTTTTCGGAGACACATTTTAGAACACTCGAATATTTTACTTGATCTTTATTTTCTGTGTTTCTAAAAATGATTAGAATTTAAAATATATAGAAGTTCCATTTAAATTATATAAAAATCGTGAAAATTAAAATCGTATAATATTTATTTATCGTTTGTTCATTGACATATGGCCTGTATTATTTTGTTTTTATGTTTTCAGGCCTAAACCTTAGAGCTTAGTGACTAAGAGGGTTTAGTTTTTGTAATTAGTATTGCCTCTTTTTATTAATATATATTCGTAGATGCCTTTTCATAATATTAAAGGAAATTATGCCCAATTAAACGGAAGGGTTGTATGGAAGTTAGCGCAATATTTATGTAACAGGTATATATAGCGGAATAGTATAGCTAGGTAGGTTTGAAGATTTTTCAAGAACTATATAAAAATGGACAACTGATTCTAACAATTAAATACGCATGTACAATATTTTTTAGCTTCACGTTACTGTTAAGACACTTCGTTCCCCACTTTCCACCGAATTGCGTGCTGAGTGGATACGCCGCGCTATTGCCTTATTACCAAACCCAGGATATAAAAATACTAAACTTTACTATGACAGGAAATATCCTGGAGTGAGAATCGAACCCACAATCTGTCGTTTACACTCGCACGCTTGTGCCTCTGCGCCACGACAAGCGTTTGTATTTATGTAATTTATAATAATAATATATAAAAATAACCTATTATGAATGTTATTTATATTTCTTCTATAAAACAGTTTGTTTATAATACATTATCTTATCAGATAGCCACTGATAACAGTTCAATAATGTTGACGATGCGGCGAACACGCGCCTTTATTACTTTGTTTAGTTGCTTATTTTCATTATATAAAAATAATTTTATATTTAAAATATTGAAAATTTAAGTTATTTATAGTGAGAAATTAACATCAAAATATATGGATAATATGATAAAGTGAAAGATTCTTGTTTTTGTTTTTTTTTTTTAATTCTTGCGCCATATGTGGTCAGTGCGTAAGTGTAGTGTGTTTATAAGTAATTTTAGATTAATAAATGCTTTCAGATATAAATTTTAAAATTATAAATGGTATTGGTCATTGCAGCACAGACTATTTTTTTTTAACTTCACGCTGTATCCTACATATAGCAGGGTAGGCAGAGGGAACCTGAGAACCTCGTGTTAAGACACTCCGTTCTCTTCCAACAATTCCATTCCCCACTTTCCGCCAAATTAAGGCATTGCGTGTTGAGTGGCGGAACTCAACGCCGCGCTTTGCCTAGTTGTGGGTTCATTTCCATTCAGGTGAAAAATTATATTTAAATTATTTGTATTTCTATGCTCTTATAAGATTAAGCATGGCCAATTTCTGGAAACTAGGAATTAACACCCAATGTCTGGAATTCGGGCTAAAGTAAGCTTGAAGCTAAAAAATATATATAAAAAAAGTTTTTTATTACTGACTTCATGACTGATAGACAGCCAAATTATATTAACCTCTAACAGGCAGTTTTGACAGGTTCCTTGGGGATTGGGGAGTATATTATTTCCCCAATCGAGAATTAGCTCGCAAATATTGCGGTTTGATTGACCTGTTCTAACAGTCAATGGCATTTTAATCTTTACATAGATTTTATGATATTTTTGTAGGGCTATAAGGTCTAAATATTTTTAATACGAAGATGAAGCACGTAATCGATTCTAATAATCCTACTTAATATTATGAATGCGTAAGTTTGTGAGGAAGAAAGTTTGGTATTTTACACGCAAAAGCTGCTGAACGGATCTCAATAAAACTTTACAGTAATAATACTTTTTTTTAACTTCACGCTGTAACCCGCATATAGCAGGGTAGGCAGAGGGAACCAGGGAACCTAGTGTTAAGACACTCCGTTTCCCATTCCGCTCATTCGTGATATAGCTTATACAAATAATGAAATAACATATAGGCTACAATTTACAATGAAGATTTTATGTAATCTAGTCATAATATAAAAGCAATAGATATATAGTTTACTATATGTATATCATAAGGGAAATAACGAAAGTATAATCCGAGAGCTCGGTGCAGTTTCTGCTGCAAGAATTCTGTGGGGACTTGCAATTAAATTAAGGGAGAAATGTAAAATATGTATTTTTAATTTTTAAGAGACCATCGTGATGTTGTGTGATAGCGTTTGATTGTAACGCGATGATAGTGGGTTCGATCCACACTCGTTGGAGTATGCCTATGTCCGACAAAAAGCGTCGTTTGTCATTGGTCTTGCCATTGGTCTGCGCCAAAAGTAAGATGTCCCTTAAAAATAAGATCCGCCTGTACACTACGTGTGTCAGGCCTATATTTACATATGCCAGTGTTGTGTTCGCACAGACTGACCTCTATAAGCTCCAAGTCCTTCAAAATAAGTTTCTAAGCATGGCCACGGGTGCACCGTACTACATGCGTAACATCGATATCCATAGAGACACAAAGCTCGACTCGATAAAAGAGCATTGTCGAAAACTGTCCAGTAGCTACTTTAAAAGTGCTGCTTCTCATCCAAACCAACTGGTGGTAAAAGCCTGCGACTACGATATTAGCAAACGTCCCTAGGGGCCCCGTAGGCCTCGACACGTTTTAACAGGAGAAGCTGACGCCATTACTCTCGCGAACGATCCGCAACATACAGGTAGGATCCAACACACTCGCAGACGCACACGACACAAACACCGTCCCCGCCGGTGGAGACGAGGTCCTTACTTTTCTAGGGCTCGATCACGCCTCGGTGCGACCGGGTCAAGCCACTAAAATCCAACAGGGCATCAAACGCCCTACCCAGTAGGCTTAAGCTCGGGCCGAGCGAAAGCAAAGTCCCCCACTACAAGCAGTGTTCGCAAGCCGAGGTTCGGCCTCGCAGGAGGCACCCCTGTGACACTGCAGTTCTAAGTTGATGGTGCTCCTCCTGAGGAGGCCAAGCCAGGGTCAGAGCTCTTCAAGCTCGGCCCCCCACAAAACCCGGTGACGCTGTCGAGGCCAATAGGGCCAACAGCATACTACACAGTCGAAAAAAAAAAACTCGTTGGAGTACATTTAAATATTTTCAACTTCCCGCTTTGGCAAGGATGAAGTTGTGTTTGTATTCCGTTATTCTTCACGCAGCCTTGAAGTCAGGCGGAAAGTGGAGAACGTAGTGTCTTCAAATTAGTTGTTATGCCCTGCAGTACGGGAATAAGCGTATTTTTTTGTAAATTGATAAAAGTGTTTACAAAAAAGAATTTATGAAGTATTTTTGAAGTTTTTAAAGTGTTAATTACACACTTAGGTACCAAAAAACCGCGCCACTTAGAAACCAAGTCAAGTAGTCCAGGCGCTCTGACCACTAAGCCATGCGTTCTACATCCGACTGCGTCGAAATTGGACGGTTTCTAAGAGGCGCGGGTTCGAATCCCGCTGCGTTCAAAACTTTTATACGTTTTCTAAATAACTAAAGTTATGTCATGGAATAATTACTACATAAAAGGAGCGGCTTATTGACTCTGATAGTTTTTAATGAAAAGAATTTAAAAGTACATTTTCAATTTTATGCAGTATATAGAAAATCAGGTTAATGAAATGTGTAGTGGTTTTTTTTATTAGCCTCACGCTGTATCCCGCATGTAGTGGGGTAGGCAGAGGGAACTAGAGAACCTAGTGTCTTAACACTCCATTCTCTTTCAACAATTCCGTTCCCCACTTTCCGCCGAATTAAGGCATTGCGTGTTGCGTGGCGGAACTCAACGCCGCGCTTTGCCTTGTAACCTAGCCTAACCAAACCCAAGATATAAAAATACTAAATTTAACATTTCCTGGAGTGGGAATCGAACCCATAACCTGTCGCGTTTACAGTCGCACGCAATACAACGCATGTGAAGCAGTGCTTTACACACAGTAAATGTATACAACATTGGAAATTTAAGTAGCAATCGGACAAGAAAGTTCGATTATGTAATGCTATATTAGAAGTAATCGATCGAAGAACATTGATTTCCTTCGTAAAGTTCAGGAAGCTTCATGAAAATAGTACGATGTCGGTATACATGAATTATAGCTTTTGCTTATCTATACGAAACACTTATAGTTTGCGGTGAGACAGTAACAAGGCATAAATATGACACTCCATTCTCCACGTTTCATGAATTTTTTATATATATATATATTTTAGGTAATAAAACAAAATCATCATGTTCGAGGGAGCAGTAGCTGGTATCCTCAACCGGCTTCTGGGCAAATACGTCCAGGACCTGGACACGGAGAACTTAAACGTGGGCATTTTTTCCGGAAATGTCAACCTTACTGATCTTAAACTTAAGCCTGAAGCTTTGGTGAGTAATCCTATAAATCTCTATATATCTAAATCGCTTTGCTATTGATGACTGGACCGACATGTTGTCGGTACTGGCATACATCTTTTTTGGCGGTAGGAGGTTCGTCCTCCGTCTGGCTCGGCGACCACTATCATGTGTCAAAGACGAACCGCCAAATATCTTATGATGTGTTTCGGTTCGGATGGCATGTAAGCTTCAGGTTTCCCTTTCCCACCCATCCTTTCCCAAAATGTGGTGATCCTGATAGCGGACTACTACATTATCCTCCCTTTCCATCTGTATCCTCTAGGTTGGCAACGCATCTAGTACATTCTCATGTGTTGTAGATGTTCATGGGCGAAGGTAACCACTTACCATCAGGCGGTCCTTCTGCTCTGTTTGCCATCCGGTGGTCCACAAAAAAAAAAAAAAAATACAGGCTACTAGAGTAGTGTAGTAGAGAGCACAAGAAGTCATGAACGAAATCTTGGCTTAGAAATGGGAAAAAACAGGGTTTTAAATTTTATAGTTGACGCAAATGAAGTCGCGGGCTATAACTATACTGTATATGCAGTATCTCCTATTCATGTATTGATTTTATGTTTATGTTTAATAGATAAAGCTTATACGCTATAGTCTGCTTTTATTCGCTTTTCTTCATAAAATTAAAATATTAACAGAAATTATTAAATTTTCAGTACGAATTAGATTTGCCAATCGACGTTAAGATTGGAACGATTGGCAAAATAAATCTACAAATACCCTGGTCTGGACTTTACACACAACCTGTTGTGGTACATATCGAAGATGTCTTAATCTTGGTAGGACCAGCTATTTCCAATAGCTATTTCGACCCTGAGAGAGAAAAGCGGCTGACGAGAGCTGCCAAGAGGAAAATACTTCAGGACCTTGAAGCAGAGAGTGAGGTTTTGAAGGGTCCACAGAATTTTTTCGAGAATTTGTTCACTGCGATTGTAAATAACTTGCAAATATACGTGAGGAATGTTCACGTGAGATACGAAGACTCTATCAGTTCCAAGGATGGACCACTTGCGTGTGGACTTTGCTTGCAAAGCTTGTCTATTGAAACTACTAATAGGTATTATAAATTTAGATTTCTAATTCATATAATACTTTTATTTCTAAATACCAGGGTTTAGTGTAGAATAAACATGTCTGAAATACCCCTGAAAATAATTTGACATGATATTCCAAACAATAACTTTTTCTAAAGTGATTATTATCATAAAATGAATTTTGTGCAGAAGTGCAGGACTTACATTAACAATGTCATCAAAATAGAGCCTAACTTTAAAACAATTAAAACTAAACTCTAGCAAGACCAAGGACGACGTTGAATACCGCCACTTAACACGCAATGTCTTGACATGAGATCTCTAAATATCTAGCTACGCACGACAAAGAGAATCTTTTAAAAGAATATCTGCTTTTCCTAAAAAGATAATTTTTATTTGTTAATCCCACACTTAGGAAACGAAAGACATATTTATAAAACGTATATAAATTTGAACACAGCGGGATTCGAACCCGCACCTCTTGGAACACCAGCTGCATTCAAATTTTTGTACGTTTTCTAAATAAGATGTTTTTTACTGAACTTTTTTCAGCAAATGGAAGCAATCGGTGACACCGTCAAATGCGTCAACAGTCTATCAAATGATGAGAGTTGAGTCACTATCCTTATATTGGAACCCCACAGCCACAGCCCTAGACGATGTGGAGATAGCCCACATAACTCCCATGCAGTATTATAACTGGAAACATTATATGCTCACCGGTTTGGACAAATTTTCCATGCATCATGAAGATTTTGAGTTTCGTAAGTATTTGAGTTTTGTTTTATAAAATTTTATCCTATCTATGGATTTGTAATATAATTCTTATATACTAAATAATTAATTATAATATCTAATATGATGATCTTAGAGATATTAGGCAAGTTAAGGAAAACGGCCATTGCAACTACATCTATGTGTATGATGTATGTTTTACATTGTGCATGGCTATTTTATATATCTATATATACAGTATCTACTGTAATTCGCATACCTTGTTTTTGTGAAAAGAATAGAATAGAATAGAATAATCTTTATTGCACACACAATAAAATATAAAAGAAGAGGAAACAATAATATGAACTCACGTGTCTGTATGCAAAGGCGGTCTTATTGCTTCAAGCAATCTCTTACAGACAACCTTCGTTAAGTATAGGGACAGATGAAAAGATATATTTTCGTAAAATATATGTTTTCGATGCAGCTAAGTTACAACTGTTTGTGGTTTACAAAAATTAAAATTACAGTGCGATGACTTTTAATTGTAGTGTAAGTTGACTGAGATGAAAATAGCTGGTTTATCAATTATGGTATTGATATGTTGACATGATAAAAATAATATTTAGAGAAAACGTATAAAAAAATCTACGTCAAAAGAATCCAAAGGGTGCGGATTCGATTCCTAATTTTTCCTGTTTTTTTAAAATGTAACGATATGTAACTTAAAATCCTCTAAATCATCATTTTCAGTGTTAAAACCCGTGACGTGTAAAGTTAAAGTGATAATCAACCGTTCCGGAGAGGCGCGAGTTCCTCGTCTACTACTGGATGCAGTGTTAGCGGACAGCGCGTTACAGTTGTCGAGACGGCAATATCTGTCTATAGATAATCTTCTTACTTCCTTCCAGAGGATTACTTTGAATAGGTAATTTATATGTACTTAGATATATACGCCTGTCGTGGCGCAAAGGCATAAGCGTGCGACTGTAAACGCGATAGGTTGTGGGTTCGATTCCCACTCTAGGAAATGAAGCCTTGTCACCAAACCCAGAAAATAAAAATATATTTTTATTTACTGGGTTTGGTAACAAGGTAAGGCGCGGCGTTGAGTTCCGTCACTCAGTACGCAATGCCTCAATCTGGCGGAAAGTGGGGAACGGAATTGTTGAAAGAGAACGGAGTGTCTTAACACCAGGTTCTCAGATTCCCCCTGCCTACCCTACTATATGCGGGATACAGCGTGAAGTTATGTATGTATGAATTGTTATAATAAAGTCTTGCTATTTGCAAGACCATCAAAAATATATAAGACTCATTTGAGTGTTCCCCTCCACGGAAATCTTTAGTAAAAGGCGAAAGATTTATGCGTTTTGAAGGAAAACCAGAGATGCCCGCATTACCCCCTGTCGAGATATTTATGCTTTAGACGCTAACAAGTCAATAGCGCGATTCAGAAACTCGACGTAACTTAACAACGCCATCTAGTATATTATGTTATCAACTATAAAAAAATATTTACGCAGCTGAACGCTGTTTGTTTGTTATCATATTTATCTATCAACACAAAAAAATAACGAATATTTAATTAAAAATATTTATATTTCTTAAATGTAATTTATTTACAGGAAATACCGCCACCTCCACCCCGGAATACCACTAACGAAGAACATAAAGAAGTGGTGGATATACGCGTACAACGTGGTCGTGGAACAGCGAGTCCGGCCATACACCTGGGCAGCCATAAAGAAGCACAGGGAGAATTATAATATTTACAAGCAAACATACAAGAGCACCTTACGCAGTCCCAATGATATAGAACTTAAGTTGGATCTGCAGAAATGTGAAGATAGTCTGCCGATTATATCTGTGGTCATAGCGAGGGAGCAAGCCAAATTTGAGGTATGTATGTAAAAATGTTCAATTTTTTTAGCTTCACGCTATATCCCGCATATAGCAGGGTAGGCAGAGGGAACCAGAGAACCTAGTGTTAAGGCACTCCGTTCCATTTTCCGCCAAATTATGGCATTGCGTGCTGAGTGGCGGAATTCAATGCCGCGCTTTACCTTGTCACCAAACCCAAGAAATGAAAATACTATATTTCCTGGAGTGGGAATCGAACCCACAACCTGTTGCGTTTACAGTCGCGCGCAGTTATATTTTGATAATAATAATTTATCTTGTTTAGCAGGGTAGGCAGAGAACCTAGGGTCCAAACACTCTGTTCTCCACTTTTCGCCCAAATACGAGATATTGCGTGTTAAGTAGCGAAACTCAACATCTCGTATTGCCTTATTGGAGTGAAGAAATCAAAATAATTTGAATATAATAATTTCCTCGATTGGGAATGGACTCCACGACCAATTATGCCTTGACTGATAGTCTCACTGCAGCACGAAAGCCAGTTTAATTTTTTATTAGTATTTTTTTTATAAATAAATCGTTTAATATATTGTTTTCTTTTATGTATCTAACTTTATTTCTCAAAAGACAAGTGTGCAATATTTTTTTTATTTCTTTATTTGTTAGTCTGTAATTGAGATATTTATTCGTAACAATGTATATAAAGATCTATATAATAAAATATATATTTATATTATTTAACGTTTCCCAACGCCTTCCCAATACATGAATGTTTTTATCCGAAAAACTTAAAAGAGAGTATATTCCACTTGACAGCTATTATCCCAAGAACCGGACAGGATAGATGTAGTGGAAACAGAATTCGATTGGTGGAAACCAACATCGGAATACGAGAGTGACTCGGAAACGGAAGCGAAGTCGCGTGTGGAGCTATGTGTTAAGACAGAGAGATGCAAGAGTGTGTGGAGTCACCTCTCTAGTCCCGAGAAGAAGAAAGTCTGTGAGCTTATTGGTTATGCTGAAGGCGCGCCTCGGCAGGATAAATCTAAACAGTATATTGGTAAGTCGTTAACATAATGAGATCTTTGTTTTTCCCTATTTTTTTCGCTTTAGGTTTGTATAGGCAGAGAGAATTTAATTTCAAGACACTTTTCTCTCCGCCTGCCTACTTAATTTGAGCTTTGGTGTCGAAATTAAAAGTGTAAATTATTGAAATATAATGATTCGTCCGTGTGGGAATCGAAGCTGTAACCATTGCGTTTACATCCAGAAACCACCACACGATGCTACGATGGCTCATTTTTAAATAACCCTTTTTAACCCGATTATATTTTAGTATTCAAAAACACATTTGAAAAAACCTGATGTTTCGAATACTTTATAGTAGTCCGTGGTCACATAGAAACGGTTGTATCCTTAGAAAATTACCTAAGTCGTCATATTATTAAAAGTCTGTCTTACTTTCATTTTATTGACTGTGTAACTTTTGAGAAGAAACCCTGCCCAAAAAATATATATTATTTTCTATTGTAATTAATTGTAAATATATATTATTTTCTAACTTTGAAAATATTAATTTAAATGCGTAGCAAAAAGAATAATTATAGGTACCGTTTCATTAGATAGGGGAAGGTTTTGCTAAATATCGACTTCCTTTTTCTACAGAACATAAGCTGAACTTAACCCTAGCGCACTGCACAGTGACGTTAATGAACAGGAGTAAAGAAGTGCTGGTGGTCAACCTTACACAGTTCCTTTCATCATTGGAGACCAGACCCTCAGCTAAGGCATATAAGGTAAGCAGTTTGTAAGAATTAAGCTAATTTTGATATTTATTCTAGGCGTTTCTTATCTTTTTTAGATACCTAGTATATGTTTTTGAGAGGTAGAGAAAAGTCATTACGTGAATATTTGTTTTTGCTTATATTTTGTTGAAAGAGATTTTGACTTTATTTAGATGATTAACTTAAGAAAAATCATTCTCCATAAATTATTTTAAACTTGAAAAATGTGTATGATCGAACTGAACTTAGTAGTTCCTACTTCTTAGTAGAGGAATACGCTGGCATTCGAGACATCGCGTGCTAAATGCGGAACTCAACGCCGCGACTTGTTACCAGAGCGAAGAAATGAAAATAATTTAATTAATATTATTATTCTTTTCGCTTTTTTATTTATCATTACCCTGATGATTTCAACGTCGTTTACTGATAACTTAGTCGCTTTCTGATGATTTCAAATTAAATACTTTTTAAGGTGTCAGCTCGGACAGAAAGCATAGTAATAGAAGGTATGACATCTGATGGGGAGTTAGTACCTCTGATGATAGCAGCTCAAGGGTCCACATTAGGAAGTAACACACTCGCCCTGGATATAGAAAAGAACCCAGCCAACAGCCATGCAGATCTTGGCATTACTTGTCATGTGGAGCCGTTTGAGGTGGTATATGTGGAAGTGAGTATTATTTTAAGATTTTTTATTTTATTTATTTACTTTTTATTTATTTAATATTCACTACGGACTCCGTAACTTTTGCTAACTATATATTTTTTTTTAATTATTACTTAACATTACTCAACACCCCACTTATATGAAATGATGAAATATAAAGTCTAAGGTCCCTAAGTCATTAGGATGAAATAACGTCTAAATATTAAAACTTTGGTTTTGGTTTGGTTTCCCTAGAACAAACAACGGAAATAAGTCTCAGCAGGCGTATAAGAATTTTGATGTAGCTCCATAAACGTAGCTTAATTGGCTAGAGCGCTTGAACGGTTTCCAAATGGTGCAGGTTCGAAACCCGCTTCGCTCAAAATGTTCTATCTTGATAGTTTCTAAAGTAACTTAAATCTTAGAAATAATTATTTAGAAACAACATTGTATTTCTTTTTAAGTATTTATTTTACTGCCATTTTATTTACAGCACGCATTTACGGAGCTAATAAACTTCTTCCAAACTCATTCGATGTCATCGGAAGAACTGGCCGAGGAGTTCTCGTTAGCGGTGGAACAAGTGGGTACGATGAGCAAATCTGTGTTGGCGCATGCTATCAGCAGGAGGAAGATATTCCACCTCAACGTGGATATTAAGGGTCCTACTGTTATTCTACCTGAACATGGATGCGTGCATAAGTAAGAGTTGTTTATATAGTTGTTTAGATATTGTGTAATGTGTATGTAATTAGGTTATTTATAGCGCAATGCGACAGCGTCTCACTGTAAACGCAATTGGGTGTGTGTTCGATGGGATGATCATATATAAATTGTTATCATCACTCCGTCCTGATAAAACAAAGTGCAGCATGGAGCTCTGCTATTCAATGTCTCGACCACTAGGTTTTTTTGATTGACCTGTTATACGAGATAAAGCGTCTATTTAATTATATTTGAGTTTTGCTTATCTTTTATTTCGAAATTTAATTTCGAGACGTTGTGTGTTGAGTGTCAATTCTACGTCGCATTTTGCCTGTCCTAAGCAAAGAAATAAATATGGTCATTCTCGATCAAACCCACAACCAGTCACCAACTTACTACGTCAAGACGGCCTCTATTAAGAAAATCTATTAACCCTTAAGCATAAAAAACTAAAACATAATTTTCTATTTCAGACCCGGTCGCGTTATGATTTTGGATATCAACAGAATAGTAGTCAAATCAGATTTACAGCCATCCAACTTGACTCTAGAAGACGCTACTTGTATGGAATTGGAGGAGCGCCTCTATGACCGATTTCACGCTGAGTGTTCGTTTCAGGTCAGTTTATTTACTACTTGCATCCCGCTATTTCATTTGCTAAGACAGTAAAACCTAAAATTCTATTTTTTTGCGTTTTCGAAGGAACTTCGAGAAATCCTCTCATAGGAATGTAGGGGACATTCCTCAAGGAGTAAATACCAAATACTAGCCATATGGCCAATAGTTTCTATATAGATTATAGGGACACACTTTGACTGACGGAATTTAACGTCACGTTTTGCCTTACCAGAGTGGGAAAAATAAAATATAAACATTCACTCGAGTGGGTATTGAAACTCCAATTGTTTTACAATTGTTTACATCCAGACACAGGCCTAATGCTTACCAACAAGAGCATTATGAGTAATTTAAACATAAAATGACTTATGAAAATTTGAATCGTCTATAACTAACTTATCATTTTAATATAGGTTTTGTTCTGTGAGTGGACGGAGCCATGGAGGGAAGCGAGGAAGCACGGTGACTCCGAGTTACACCTGATACCACGATTGCGTTCACAGCTTGTGTTCTCTACTAGCATCAAGAAGGACTATAAGTTATTACCAAGGTATAATACCAACTTTTTGGTAAACTGCTAATGTTTTTTTATAGCTTCATTCTTTTCCACGTATAGAAGGGTAGTCTGAGAGAATCTAGTGTTAGTAGTAATTAGAATTCGAGATATCGCGTGTTCTGTGGTAGGACTCAACGTCGTGCTTTGTATTACTAGAGCAGATTTAAATATGATAATATCCCCGAGTGGGAATCAAACCCACAACTAAAATACATAATAAACACGTATTTAAAATCAGACGTTGTCCCGACTGCGTCATGATAATCAAATTTATATATCGCGTTGCAGGCTTACGACCCAACGTGTAGGTTTAAAGGACCCTTTAAAATGCGTATTAATGTTCACCTCCACTGTCCGCGCTCCTCTCTCTACCTAACCAAATTTGAAAAGATCCTACTAATACCGCCTTCAAAATACGTGCTGGAAATGAACTGATAACCGTTCTACTAAAATGTTATCACTTTATTTGTTTCCAGATACAAACTCAACATATCTTTATCAAGTTTAAAACTGAATCTCTCTGATCGTATAATTGGGCACATCTTGGACTTCTTCGACAATCTGCCGGTGCCGGTACCCAATACAGTTCCAGTGTCCTTTATGGATTCCGGTGACTATGTGGAAGAGTTGGAAGACCCTGAGCTGATGGAAGCACTGGTCCTGGACAGAGTGACTGCGGATCCAGGGTATAAGGAGTTGGTGAAGCTGAGACAGAAAATTGTGACTGCTTATTTTGGAAGAAATAGGTATGTGAAATGGGCAAGAATTATTCTAATACTAATTATGTGATTAAGTAATGTTTATATATTTATACTTAAACACGAATACATACTTGTACATTTTTATCAAAAATATATTGATCTGACCATAAATGGGACGGTTTTGGAAAAGATCATTACTCGAGGGTATTGCTATATTTAAACTGTTTCAATTTACTCTTTCTGGTAACATAAAGCCCGGAGTTGAGCTGCGCCACTCAAGATACAATTATTATTGTCTCGAATTTGGGCGGAAAGTGGAGAGCGGACCGTGTACACACTAGGCCCTCTCACTACATCACTATGCCAAAAAAGCTTAAAACTAGACCAGAAATAACCACTATTTTTGAAATGCCTCATATATAATGATATATTAGTCTAAATAGAAATTTAAGCACTTATTAGGTAAATTCGATACATAACTTATATTATAGAAAAGGACATCTATCTTTTATTTCCAGGGCATCGGAAACGAATATAGACGGTGAGAGTGCCAAGTCACCGGCAGAAGAGTCTCTGCCCACCGCGGACTTCAGTGACGAGGATGTGGAGGAATACGCGAGGTCCGTGGATTTGCCGGGCTTCGATGATAACGTGTCGCCTAGCAACACTATTAATACACTAATGAGGTTTATTATTGGTAAGTTATGTTACTCGCTTTTGATAGCCTTTACCTAATTTTTTTATTTTTTACTTTATCTGTATTTACATAGATATCGATTAATATAAAATAAGTTGCAATGTTATTTTGACTCGTTTTCGCTTTTGATCGATTTCTTTGGAAAGAGTCTAGCCGGATAACCATTTTATCTTATTTTTATTTATATTTTTCTGTTCATTGGTCCACAAAACAAATTACAATCGGTATACAGGTAAATAACAATAAAATT
>JAKGSA010001665.1:0-44684 GCA_033558755.1 Philaethria dido | reverse complement strand
CTACCCTGCTATGCTTCATAACGAATGAAGTAGAATTTTTGTTTCTAAGTAAAGTAAAACATATCACGGCGATGGTTCTGCCACAATATACAATGTCTCATGTCTCAAATTGGAACAAAAACGGAGTGTCGTAACACTAGGTTCTTTGGCTCCCTCTGCTTACCCCGCTATGTATGGAGCGTGAAGATATAAAAAAATAAATGGACAGCAAAGTATCTTCACACTAGGTTATCTGACCTCTCCGCTATACAGTGCTCTCCCTGTGAGGAGACGAGGTTAGAATATAAGTTCTCTCTACCGCTGGATAGCGTCCCGTAAGAGGCAGGTAGCCCAGTAACTTAATCTGGTGGTAGAATTATCATGTCAAAGACGAACCGCCAAATATCTAATGATGCGTTCCTGTTCAATGGCATGTAAGCCAGGTTTTCCCTATTCCCACCCATCCTTTCCCCAGAATGTGGTGGTTTCTATGGTGCCTATGGTGGGCCGTGGCATTACATTGTTTCCTCCACTTCCAACTGCATTATCTAGGCCAGCAACGCATTTACAATTCCTCTGGTCTTGTAAATGTCTATGAGCGAAGGTAACCACTTACCACCAGATGGACCTTCTGCTCGTTTGCCTCCTTTGTTCAATAAAAAAAAATGCAAGCAAGCGAGTTTTGCCACTGTGTAACTTGCATTCGGTTGGAAAGTGAACAAAGAAGTGTTGTAAAGGTTCTCTCTAACTGCTCTACTATACAAGATCAGCGTAATAATAAAAAAGAAGCCAAAAATATATAAATATTTTCAGGTTATCTTATTTAAAGACATTTATGGAGCACTTTAAAAGACTTCTTTTTACTGTATTCTTAACAGTTTCTAATATTTTAAATTCATTTGAAATTCCTCTAAGTTTTAGCTTCTTCACTGAAAATACGAAGATCTACTTCGGTATTTTAACTTGAAACTTTATCGAGGATAGTCGATATTTTAGTTCATTTTATTGCTTATAAATTTATTTCTTATATTTTAAATTTAGCGCCTGTCGTGGCGCAGAGGCACAAGCATGCGATTATAAGCGCGACAGGTTGTGGGTTCAATTCTCACTCCAGGAAATGTAAAGTTTAGTATTTTCATTTCCTAGGTTTGGTAACAATTCAAAGCGCAGCGATGAGTTCCGCCACTCAGCATGCAATGCCTCAATGGCAGAAAGTGGGGAACGGAGTGTCTTAACACTAGGTTCTTAGGTTCTCTCTGCCCACCCTGCTATATGCGGGATACAGCTAGCTATTTCTTATAAATTTAAATTTAAAATAATCTTATAAATATGTGATAAAAAGCAGCTTCACGCTTTATCTCGCTTAACCCCTGTTAACGTTAAGAAAACGTATGAACAAAAAATTGATCTAAATATGTTTTTCGTTTCCTAAGTGTGTGATTAGCACTTTAAAATTTCAAGAAATATTTTATATATAGCATTTTCTCTTGCCAAATGATTGTTCTTTGAAATAATCTTTAGGTAACAGAAGTATGCAAAAATCTCTCTACAGAGATGCTAGCAATAAAAATAAGTTGTAACAGGCGTATATGAATTTTGACGCAGCCGGGTATAGAACGCATGGTTTAGTGGTCAGAGTGCTTGGACGGTTTCCAAGAGGCGCGGGATCGAGTCCCGCTGCGTTCAAATTTTTATACGTTTTCTAAATATGTTATAATAAAAATTAATTTGATCACATCATCATTGTGATGTGCAGAACGGAGTGTCTTGACACTAGACTCACTGCTATGGAGAAGATGAAAAAAAAATGAAATTCAAATGACTAACTACTGTAACTACGTACAAATGAACAATTAATTCGTAATAAAGTATACAAATTGATCCCAAAAGTTGTAAACTTTAGGGTCCACTCGTTTGTTTGCTATTAGATGATACGGAAACTAAATTATTTTTGCTCCAGGCCTTACATTTTAATTGGAAATAAAGTTTTAGAATATAACCAAATGTTAATACTATTTGAATGTAAAGAAAAAATAAAATTTAAACACAAAAAGAAGCCGAATTCAAGTAAAATTATTACAAAAAACTCATAAATTATTCATCAGACTCAACAGAATCAACTAATTTTTATCTCATTTAGAAACAGAACCTAGAGTTTAACTTGTAACATGTATTTTTTGTTAAATTAATGATTATTATTAAAAATTAAATGGGACCACATCGGAAACACTAGCTATCATATCAAAAAAGAATCATCGAAATTGGTTCACCTAGTAAAAACACTCGAATTGATTGATTAAATTAATTTCCCTTTTTTTGAACATTGAAACTAGTGTTAAGACAGTTCTATTAACATTTGTGCTCCCCACTTTCCGCCGATTGCCAGGGCAATGCAAGGACACAGGAGCATGAAACTTGGTACACTTATAGTTCATATAGCGAAGGAGTGCAGAATGATAATATCTTTATAAATAAATGCATAAAAAATATATTAAATTAATAAAATAATTATTACACACACTACAATGGTTTAACATGCATGTTTATATAAAGTGACATATACGGTAGGCAAGGCGTTGTTAACGCGTCAGCGGGGACAGTATTTATTATAAATATTTAATATTTTCGTTTCCTGGAGTGGGAATTGAACCTACAACCTGTCGCGTTACTGTAGCACGCTTGTGCCTCTGCGCTACTACTGGTTACTTTTATTAATTCTAGGTTTATGTACGCAGACGAAGTCGCAGTACACAGCTAGTAACTACATAAGCTAACAACACAAGATAAACAACCCCAATACAAACCACCCGTACATTTAAACCGATGAACGTGTATATGTATCACTATTTACATACTTTGAAATAGGATTAACGTTCATAAATTAAATTAAATTGAATTTCAATTGTACCCTTCCGTAATAATAAATGGTTTTCTAAAAACAATGTACAGTATATTTGGTTTTGATTGTATGAAATATGCTTTGTTGTAAATTCCTTTTTTATTGTTTAAATATTAAAGACATTGTGGCGCAGAGGCACAAGCCTGCGACTGTAAGCGTGACAGGTTGTGGTTTCGATTCCCACTCCAGGAAATGGAATTTTCATTTCCAGGATTTGGTAACAAGGCAAAGCGCGTCGTTGAGTTCCGCTACTCAGCACGCAATGCCTTATTTCGGGTTCTAGGTTCCCTCTGCCTACCCTGCTTGACACCACGCCACTGTTGCCTATAGAAAATCCTGTAAAAAGATAAACTCAGTGTGAAGACACTCCGTTTGTCGCTTTCGGCCTAAATTTAAGAGGTTACGTATGAAGATGCTGAGATGGATGTGTGGCGTTACGCGGGCGCATACGTAACACATTCGTTCGAGGTAGTCTTCGGGTCCGTGCCGTAGCGGATAAGCTCCAAGAACGTCGTTTGAGATGGTACGGCCACGTTGCGCGCCGTCCCGAACACTATGTCGGAAGAAAATGCCTTGATATATCTGTCCCTGGAGTTAGACCCCCGGACGCCTAAGGAAGCGATGGCTGGATGTCGTGAAGCAAGATATGAGAGCCAATGGACTAACCACCCGTGATGCAGAAGATCGTGCAAAGTGGAGTAGGTTGAGTAGGAAGGTAGACCCTGGCTAGCCGGGATAAATGCTAGGAAGAAGAAGAAGAAGAAGTGTTAAATGGCGAAACTTAACACTGCGAAACAACAAATATAAAAAATCATAAATTAAATTTTAAAGTATTTTTTTTTTAATATTATAGAAAAAGCAAGAAAACCCAGGGCGGGTACAAGTAAATGGTGTGTATATAAATAGTTCGGCCTCCTTCAAGACGCTGACAAATTCCTAGCTGTAGTGAAGTGTGAAGCTTCGAATAATTTAGTGTGTAATTTAGTAGAAGCAATTTTGCCGATATCGTACTGATACATTGAGTTACGTCAACAATTAATTTTATATTCTATTATTGATAAATGAAATTATTTTATACTTTTTTTTTTTTTTTTTTAATATATTTTATAAATGGAGCCCTATTCCGGATCTTGAGCAGCAGACGTAGTCAGAGAGGACCGCCTGATCGAGTACAGTGCGTTCACCACTTCGCATCCGAATGCAAGACATCTACAACACAAGAGATGTACTAGATGTCCGTTGCCAACCTAGAGGATACAGATGGAAAGGGAGGACAATGTAGTAGTCCGCTATCGTGAACCACCACATTTTGGGGAAAGGATGCGGTGGGAAGAGGGTGAAAATCTGGCTATACATGCCATCGATACCGAGAACACAGTGCATTATGATAATTTGGCGGTTCGTCTTTGACAATGCATAGTGGTCGCGAGCCAGACGGAGGACGAACCTCCTACCACCTAACTATACTACAATATATGGTATTTTTTATATATTTTATAAAAGAAGCCCTATTCCTTATCTTGAGTAGCAGAGTAGTCAGAGAAAAACTAGTGTCGAGACACTCCGTTCACCACTTTTCATCCGAATTCAAGACACTACAAAATCACATTAAAAATTTCCGTTACAAATCTATATATAAATACGTTAAGCAAAAACTTTTTACCCCTTATTATGAAACTTACGCGGATGGAGGAGCATGTAATTTGGTATACTTATAGTTTATATAGAGAAGGAGTGCAGAATGCTAATTTCCTTTTAAATAATGCGTAAAAAGTATATTAAATTAATAAAATAAATGTTACACACACTCCCTACCTACAAAACTGTGTTAATAAATAGCAATTGCTGTTCATCATTGTTATAAGTATTCTTTGCATAGCAGAAATTTGTAAATCTTTCTTCAAAAATAAATTGTAGCCTTTAAGGATTTGGGCGTATAGAAGTAATGGATAGAATATATGGCTCAGCAGTGGCTTAGATGGGTAAAAGGTGCGGGTTTGTATCTTGCTACTTCAAATTTTTTCTAAAAATGTACGAGTATATCTTGATAAAAACCATATGTATAACCAAGTATCTATACTGTCAAAAGACAGGCATTTGCTTTAGTTAAATTAAATATATACCGACCCTGTATATGAATTTGACCTTCATGTAAATAACTAGGAATATTATGTAATCAAGATTCAAAATTTCATGGTTTTTCAGTATCAAAAAACTACAAAAAAATTGCCAATCAAAAACCAAGATACCTTCTCCATACATTCATAAGCATTGACATAGAAAAGCAAGTGATATTATACGGAACACTGACTAAACTAAAATTATGTTGTGTTAAACAAAATACATTCTTATTTCAATGGAATAAGACACAAAATGGAATAACATCTGGAAATGATATCAATTGTTAAAGATAAGGACTATCTCATCTTATATTTGTCTACTAGACTTAGTAGACGTAGACAAAGGCTTTCTAAAATAAGTCTAATAAAAAAGTAATTTAGGAACGATACTGAAAGGGAGAATTAGAATTTTTTTTTTCTCAGGATCTGGTAATTAAAATTTAAATAAAAAAGAATTTAAAAATTAACGCACTAAAACTACAAATAACTCATCAGATATTAACTGAATTCAAAATGAAACCGCAACAGAAGCACTAACAATCATAAAAAAATATCGTCAACATTAATTCTTCCAGAACAAAATAGTCGAATTGCCTACCTCCTCTTTTTGAAGTCGGTTAAAAAGAGACAAATACATACATTTTCAGGAAAAAATAAGAATAGCATTTATGTAACGCCTGTCATGCCGCAGAGGCGCAAGCGTGCAACTGTAAACGTGACAGGTTGTGGGTTCGATTCCCACTCCTGGAAATGTTAGTATTTTCATTTTTTGGGTTTCGTAACAAAGCAGAGCGCGGCGTTGAGTTCCGCCACTCAGCACGCAATGTCTCAATTCGGCGGAAAGTGGGGAACGGAGTTGTTGTAAGAGAGCGGAGTATCTTAACAATAGGTTCTCGGATTCCCTCTGCCTACCCTGCTATATGCGGGATACAGCGGGAAGTTAAAAAAAAAAGTAGTGTTTGCTATTTATTCTTGACTAAGAAATAAATAGAGACAACAAAAAATAGATAGTCGTATTAAAATATGAAATAGAAAATCAAAATATTTTAATTGTTGTCCTTTAACTAATTTTATAATATTTAATTTATACAATTATTATTTTAATTAATGTATTAATAGATGGAAAGTGGGGAACGAAAATCATTAAACAGGTGTCTGCACTAAATTACTCACGTTCCACTGCTGCCTGCTTTGTGCAGGATACAGTGTTAAGCTAAAAAAATCACAACACAATACGCTTTTTTTCCAATAGAGAAATTTAAAATTAATCATCTATACTCTTCAATATTTTTTCCAAAATTTTCATCTATAAAAAAAATAAGGAAGGAATAATGACAAATCTGTAAGTGATTTAAAGTGAACATCAAACTTTTAATTTTGTCATTATTCCTAATTCCACCATATGACCATTTCTGGAGTTTCTTAAGTTTGTAGAGGTTTCATGGTTTTTTTTGAAGCGACGAGGATAACTCGCGTTCGTGTCTCCTGATGGTAAGCGATCCGGTGTTCACGACCCTGTGTGACACCAGAGGAACTACAAATAAGTTGCCAGCGGCATAAGGTGTAGGTTTTTTTCCATTTCTTCAGTCTACAATCAGACTGCCCCACTTGATTTAATTTTGGGCAACAGAATGATTAAGTGCATAGAAGTTTTTAAGTAGTTGGTGTTAAAGTTTTATTAGTTATATATTTTACAAATTTTATTTTATTTATGTTGATCGAAATTATTGAGTTATTGCTGAGTTAATTTACATTTTTTGTTAAATTTCTTGGAGTTGTTTACTTGTTCGATGATTTAATAAAGACTTTATTGCCGGGACACTAAGGCTGATACATATAAAATTGTACGGCTCCGAGACATTTTCAAACATACTATAAGGTGTAGGTAGACGCACTTTTTGAGAAGTACCCTAGTCGCATTTACCTGGTAACAGGTAGTAAGACGGAAACTGAAATGGAGGACTCACGAACACAGTGATCCTGACATGAGGCATGAAACTATGGTCTAAGGCGCGGCGTTTGGAGTTCCGCCATTCAGCACGCAATGCCTTAATTCGGCAGAAAAGGAACGGACTTGTTGTAAGAGGGCAGGTGTTTAACACTAATTCTCTGCTTCTTTCTGCTCAGTTACGAGTTCATATTCCGCTATATTCCATTTTATATAAATCCACCGCATACATCCACCGCGTGCAATAAATTACAGTAGACTTGTAAAATTTACATTATTAGACCCTAACAAAGAATGACTTCCCGAGTTTTAAACTCATCTCAACAAACATTTTTAACAAAACTCATAAAATGTTAGTAAAACCAAATTATCTCTGGAAACGTGACTCCATTAAAGACTGTTGTATATGTATTACATTAAAGTGTTTTTTTACTATTTCCTTTCTTTTTTTAGCTTCACTCTGTACCGTACCGCACTTAGCAGGGTAGGCAGAGGCAACCAGAGAACCTAGTGTTAAGACACTCAGTTCTCTTTAACATTTCCTTTTCCCACTTTCTGCCGAATTGAAGCATTGCGTGCTGAGTGGCGGAACATAACCCCGCGCTTTGCTTTGTTACCAGAACGAGGAAATAAAAATACCAAATATTATTTAACATTTCCTGGAGTGGGAATCGAATCCACAACTTGTCGCGTTTTCCACTGAATCTAGGCATTGCGTGCTGAATGGCGGAAATCAACATCGCGCTTTGCCTTGCTACCAAACCCAGAAAATGAAAATACTAAACTCTAACATTTCCTGGAGTGGGAATCGAACTCACAACCTGTCGCGTTTACGCACGCTTGTGCCTCTGTGCCACGACAGGCGTATGCTAGCTAGTTTATAAAAAAGATGAAATATACTAAAAATCATATATATTTTATTCCACATACCACGTACAACTTTTACAACGTCATCTTGACTCATTACTTACGACATATTCAAGGTATTTCTGTTCGTAACAGCAAAATATGAAGCTTATGTTACGAGTATAACAAGATAGGAACACTGCATTGTGAGGCGGGCATGCGAATTGCAGCATCATTTACGCTCTGCTGACTCACTATCGTAGATGTACTGGAAGCGACAATGCCTTTGTATGTGTAAGGCTTCAAGCAGGAATCGAATTTAGTACCTCCTTTTATTAATCGACTTTAATAAAAGTTCGCAGTTTGATTGTTTTTTTAGTTGTGTTACCGCATAACTTTTATATGATAACTAGTGGTTTTGATGTGGTTCTATTTAATTTTAGTTAAATTCTGAATAGTTTACTAGTTATTCGTAATTATTGTACTCCTTAATGCCATTTGTGATGTTGCATCATTTTTCCACTCTGATAAGTCAAAGATCTGCGTTGAGTTCCGCCACTTAACACACAATAATCTCGAATTCGTAGGGAAAGTGTAGAACATAGTGTGTTGATCTATACTGGAACAATCATGAATGAAAACGGAGCATCAAACGCTATGGATCCTGCATACTTCTTTCTCCTCGTCCACAGTCATTGACCTCTTCATACATGCCCCACGAGGGGTCTTGCTTCCTACGTGATTTTCCTCCAGAATAGATTCTATGTTCTCGAAGGTCAACCGAGATCTCCTCTGACCTCTCTCGCCGCTCCTATGATATTATTAGCATCAAAGGAATATTCCGTTCCCACTTTCCGCCAAATTGAGGCTTGCATTTGGCTTTTGCATTGCATTTGGCAAAGGCAAAGCGCGGCGTTGAGTTCCGCCACTCAGCACGCAATGCCTCAATTTGGCGGAAAGTGGGGAACGGAATTGTTGTAAGAGAATGGAGTGTCTTAATACTAGATTCTCAGGTTCCCTCTGCCTACCCAGCTATGTGCGGGATACAGCGTGAAGTTATAAAAAAAATCAAAGGAATATACAAGTAGTTATTAAATCGAATTAAATTATAATATTAAATTATTCTTCGATTATTCGATTATCGAATTAAATTATAACATATCGTAAGTACCCGCCAACTAACCTAGATCTAACAAACACCGATAAGCCCTTATTGTAAATCATGATAATAATCTTTTATAAATAAACATTGTAAACTCGATTGGTTGTGGGTTCGATTCCTACTTGGGGAAAGATTACACTTTTTTTTATTTCTCCGCTCTGGTAATACAAAACGCGACGTTGAGTTCCACCACTTAACACGGAGATTAAGATTAGAATTTGGATGAACGGAGTGTTTCGACACTACATTCTCCCTGCTTCTATGCGTGAAAAAGCATGAAGTTACAAATTATTAGAAGTATTACTTTACATATTTGCTTAAATACTGAATTCAAAGATTGTAAAAAAAAAAAATTATATTATTTATTTACATTTACGCTGTTCCTATGAGCATCTTTGGTCTCATTTTCAACATATTTCAGTGGAGAAGGTTTACTGCATAACTTTTCACTGGGTGAACCAATTTTGATAATGATTTTTTTCTATATAACAGCTAAAGCCTCTGATATAGTTCCATATTTAGTAAAGATCTGACAAGTAGTTTTAGAGTTATTTGTAATAAATGTACTTTTAAGTACATAAATAAATAATAAATAATAAAAAATAATAAAAAAATAAATAATAAATAAATAAATAAATAATAATAATAAATAAATAAGTACATAAATAAATAATAAATAAATAAAAAATAAATAAATAAATAATAAATATAATAAATAATAAAAAAAAAGTCAATTGTTTTTTTGTTAAAATCATATTTATCAATAATTACAGGCAACTTTTTTTCCAATTTTTCTCCTAAATCTGGTCCCACACAACATCTGCCAACAAAAATACGGCCAATCAAATATTTTCATATAAATCCCATACACGACCTTCTTACGTTTCCACTCACGTGTGAACACTTTTTAAGGATATCCGGCTCCACGTCGCTCGCATACGAGCTCTGAAAAGGAATTTAATAAAAATATTACTATAGGTTTTTCCTGAAAAACGCTGACTGGCGTTTTTTTGTATGGATAGGTAATTTTTGTGATGTATTATGTTTTTTTTTTGGCATTTCTCCCCCAAATAGCAGGATAGGTAGGGATAACCTAGTGCTCCGTTATATTCCGAATACTCCGTTTTCTACTTTTCACTCATGACATTGCTTGTTGAATGCCGAAATATTTTTTTTGGCGGAACTAAACGCAGCGGTTTATTGATTATTTATTTACTCTACTGGAAAAATGATTTTTTTACATTATAGATATTTATTTCCTTTTTGGATGATAGAAAAAGATTGCTAACAAGAATTTCCTGCAGATTTCTATGTATAGTTTAAGTACCTATACAAAACTGTTACGTTGCTTAGTGACAGACGGACAGACAACGCACAACCTAAATTACCGGCCTTAGAAAGCTAAAATTCGGTATAAAGGTTCTTCTCCTTAAGGAAAAATTGTATTGTATATCAGGGATCATTAAATCTGTCGCCGGAGTTCATGGAAGATTGAGGTACCATCTGCCGGCTTAGGAACCCCATATAATTCGTTCGAATTCCCTATCGGGCGGGTAAAAGAGGTTTCCTCGTGATTAAAAAAAGGGTAATTATATCTATGCCAATGAAGTTGCGGTCGTTGACTCGAACAATTTCTCGAATTTGGGTGGAAGAGTGTCTTGCCACTAATTTGTCTATGACTACCATGCTTAACGGAACAACGTGCAATAAATCTAATAACAAGGTATAAACAGCTTTACAAAATTTAAATAAAGTAAATATTTAAGTAAACACAACTCGAAATACGAAATCAAGATGTTATTCGCGTCGTAAATTCGCCTCCAAATCCTTTGGTGTTAAATTTGCTGAAATGATAAAATATGAGACATTTTCCACGGCGTTGGGTAATAATTTGATTGGCGGAGATTATGTTTTGCAATTCTTAAACAAATTTTGAAAAGACCATCATGGTGTATCGGAAGAGGGTCTAACTGTAAACACGATTGACTGTGGGTTCGAACCCACAAGAAACATTCTAGAGAGGATCGATCCCCTTTAGAATTTTTTTGCATTTCTGGAAAGACAAGACGCAGCGTTAAGTCCCGAGACGTTATCATTGCTTAAATTTCGGTCGGGAGAACATAGAGACTTCACAGTAGGTTCTTTCTGATGATCATATTATGCGGGAAAAGGCGTGAAGCTGCTATTCTCTGTTTGATTCCTGATATTTATTGTCCAAATTGATTCAGATTTCGGACTTGGACTTCAGCAATATAATCATTATTTCTATAAAGTAAATAAGGAAAAGATTTTTTTTTTTTTATGGATAACGGATGGCAAACGAGCAGAAGGACCACCTGATGGTAAGTGGATACCTTCGCCCATGAACATCTACAACACCAGAGATGTTGTAGATGCGTTGCCAACATAGAGGATACAGATGGAAGAGGAGGACAATGTAGTATTCCGTTTTCGGAACCACCACATTTTGGGGAAAGGATGGGTGGGAATGGGAAAACCTGGCTTACATGCCATCGAACCGGAACACATCATAAGATATTTGGCGGTTCGTCTTTAAAAAAAAAAGAACCGGAACACATCATAAGATATTTGGCGGTTCGTCTTTGACATGATAGTGGTCGCGAGCCAGACGGAGGACGAACCTCCTACCACCAAACAAAAAAAAATAATACTAAAATAGCCAGTTAATGTCTATTTTTTGTATTTTTTTTTTTATGGATAACGGATAGCAAACGAGCAGAAGGACCACCTGATGGTAAGTGGTTACCTTCGCCCATGGACACCTACAAAACCAGAGATATTGTAGATGCGTTGCCAACCTAGAGGATACAGATGGAAGGGGAGGACAATGTAGTAGTCCGCTATCGGAACCACCACATTTTGGGGAAAGGATGGGTGGGAAAGGGGAAAACCTGGCTTACATGCCATCGAACCGGAACACATCATAAGATATTTGGCGGTTCGTCTTTGACATGATAGTGGTCGCGAGCCAGACGGAGGACGAACCTCCTACCACCAAACAATTGTATGAATAAATTGTATTCGCGTGAGTAAATAAAATTATTTTCCGCGTAACGGCTAACACTATAATACAAAAAACCACTCACAAGAAAAGAGAAGAAAATCCTTAGCAATGAATGGATTAACTGTGCGTGTGCGAACCCAATGCGTTGCAGAGAGAGGAGTTCGGTGAGTGCCTGCGACTTACGACGCAACGTGTAGGTTTGAGGGCCCCCTTTAAAATGTGCATTAACGTTCACTATTAAACATACATAACTTTACGCTGTATCCCGCATATAGCAGGGTAGGCAGAGGGAACTTAACTTAGTGTGAAGACACTCCGTTCCCCACTTTCCGCCGAATTGAGGCATTGCATGCTGAGTGGCAGAACTCAACGCCGCGCTTTGCCTTGTTTCTAAACCCAGGAAATGAAAAAATCCATTTCGTGGAGTGGGAATCGAACCCACAACCTGTCGCGTTTACAGTCGCACGCTTCTACCTCTGCGCCACGACAAGCGTTTAAAGAAGTTTTCGTTTCAAAAATCACTCGAAAGGCATTTATATATGACATTTTGCAAGAAAGAATAATGGAAAATATTAATGAATTGTAATAAATCTTACTTTTAATAAATCTTTTTCTTATTTTTGGGGTAAAAACTGGAGAATGTTTAATTTCACGTCTGACAGCGTTAAAGGCATTTCAATTTACTTTGCTATTGCTCTGTCTTAAATGATGATTATGGATTATCTATGTACGTGAGGGAAAAAATTCTACCCCTTTTTGAAATAAATATTTAAGATTTTAACAAAAAAAGGAAATTGACTTTAAATAAAATGCACTGAAAAGTAAATTGATTACGAATAACTCAAAAACTAGTTGTTACATCTTGGATAAGTTTAAACGAAACCACATCAGAAACACTAGCTATCATATAAAGAATAAAGTTAGAAAAATACAATTGAATGGAGAACCTCCTTTTTTGAAGTCAATTAAAACAATATACGGACGGTGGTGTATGAAATTTGGCACAATTAAAATTTCTATGGAGAAGGTACTGAAATCCAATATTTTGTATAATGTTTTCGAAGAATTGTTTGGTGGTAGGAGGTTCGTCCTCCGTCTGGCTCGCGACCACTATCATGTCAAAGACGAACCGCCAAATATCTTATGATGTGTTCCGGTTCGATGGCATGTAAGCCAGGTTTTCCCCTTTCCCACCCATCCTTTCCCCAAAATGTGGTGGTTCCGATAGCGGACTACTACATTATCCTCCCTTTCCATCTGTATCCTCTAGGTTGGCAACGCATCTAGTACATCTCTTGTGTTGTAGATGTTCATGGGCGAAGGTAACCACTTACCATCAGGCGGTCCTTCTGCTCGTTTGCCATCCGGTATCCATAAAAAAAAAAAAAAAGAATCACATACCATTAATTATTGAAATAAATATTTCCTACATTGCTATGTGTATGACATACACTTTTGCTTTAAAATAATATTTTTATATACATAGGACAGGCAAAGCATATTTTGTACTTCAAAAGGGCCAGTAGAATTTTGTAAATCTTACCAATATTATAAATGCTAAATTTCTTGAGGTTGAATGGATATAAGTGAAATTTCTACTTCCGGTAACACTTGCAGATTCCAATATATTTTGATTCAACATATTAGTGTTAAATGATTATTGTATCAAAAATATATATCTCCAGAAGCCAAAATACCTCCAGAAGTATCCAATATCTCTAGAAGCAAAAATATATATCTCCAGAAGATCTTTAGAGCTCGAATCATTTTGGGGAAATTATTAAAATCAAACGCCTTTCGTGGCGTAGAGGCACAAGCGTGCGACTGTAAACGCGACAGGTTGTGGGGTTCGATTCCCACTCCAGGAAATGTAAAAGTTTAATATTTTCTTTTCCTGAGTTTGGTAGCAAGGCAAAGCGCGGCATTGAGTTCCGCCACTCAGCACGCAATGCCTCAATTAGGCGGAAAGTAAGGAACGGAGTGTCTTAACATTAAGTTCTCAGGTTCCCTCTGCCTACCGGGAAACTTAATACTAGGTTCTCAGGTTCCCTCTGCCTACTCTGCGGGAAACAGCGTGTAGTTAAAAAAAATAAAATGATTAAAATCAGTACGGCGTTAAAATCCGCCACCCAACACGCAATATCTAGAATTAACCACGCTTTTTACTCAATTATCGTTGGAAATGAAATATAATATATCTTAAAATATATGGCCACAATTATTCCAACGGAACGGAACGGAACAAAACCTTCGATTTGCCATTATACCGTTAATTAACACTTGTAAGAGTAACAGTGGCAGATATTGTTCGCATCGAGCTGTATAATTGAGTTTATATTGTTAAGCAATTATATTGTTAGCTTATTCTAGAGTACTTTAGCTTCAACATATGGATAGTAATGTTTTAAGGTATTTGAAATTAAATTTAATATAAAAATGCTGAGATTAAATAAAATGGTTTAAAAATGATTACGAATAACTCCAAAACTACTTGTCAAATTTTAACGAAATTGAAATTGGACTACATTAGAAGCCTAGTGCTTCTTTTCTTTTATATAAAAAAAGCACCATTAAAATTGGTTCACCCGGTAAAAAGTTCTGTGGTAACACATAAAAAATACAGTCGAAGTGAGAACCTTCTCTTGTTTTTGAAGTCGGTTAAAGAGTATGAAGGCAATTGAAACCATCATGGCACAATGGGACAGCATCAGTCTGTATGCGAATGTTGAAACGCGATTGGTTGTGGGTTCGATTCTCTTTTCGATTTCGTCAGGTAAAACGCGATGTTGAGTTCCGCCACTCAACACAGTGCTCGAATTTTGTGCAGAACATTGAAAACTAAATATTTCGAGACCAGGTATTCTCTAACTAGCCTGCTATATAAAAACGTTTCAAAAATAATGACTTCTTAGTGATTACTGTTTCAAGGTAAACAAGGACTTCGATCTTACCAACGAACTGACGAGGAATAGAGTAAATTTAGACGCGGAAGAGATAGGCTTAAGAGGTATAATAACGAAAACTATATTTGTATTAAAAAATATCGACCTGTCTAAAATTATTATCAGTTCATTTCTAGTACGTATTTCGAAAGTGGCATTAGAAGGATCTTTTCAAATTTGGTTAGGTATTGATAGAGTATGAACATTTTAAAAGGACTCGGTTATATGTTCGATTCCCACTCGGGGCAATGATTAAATTTAAATTATTTTCTTCTTCTTTGCGTTGAGTTCCGCCAGATAAGAGACATAACCTTGGGTTCGAACGAAAAGAGGGGAACGGAGTGGCTTAACACCACACTATGTATCTCTCTGTCTATCCTGGTATTAGTTATAAAACGTGAACTCTGTTGTCCGTTTTTCATACGTGTTACATACGTAACTGCGTAACTTAGCACCGCGTATCTTACTAACTTTTATTTAATCTTTTATGTTAATGTGTGCATGATTCAAAGGAAGTCCGTTCACAATAACTCGTCCTCTATCACCGTCCGGTGTCACTGACTGACGATTTATACGAGTCACCTAAATCAAAGGTAGCATTGTTGGAATGTATAATTTGACGAAGGTGGCATTTTTCTTACTCAAATAAGTTATAATATTTTTTTGTGAAAGAAAAGAAAAAGCTAGAAAAAGTAATCTAATAACTTATAATATTTTTTGTAAGAAAAGCAAGAAAATGGAAAATATGTCTATTTTTTTATTATTTTTTTAACTTCACGCTGTATCCCGCATATGGCAGGGTAGGCAGAGGTAACCAGAGAACCTAGTGTTAAGACACTCCATTCTCTTTCAACAATTTCTTTCCCCAATTTAGTTTTAATTATTGTTTTAGATATTTCTTTTTTACTTCTTCCATTACAAAAATTAAGCAAAGAGAATCTAGTGGCAAGTCAAGACACTCCGTTCTATGTTCTATTCTAACTATGTTCTATTTCACTATAGTGGCGCAGTAGAGCTGAGAATGTTTAATTTTAAACGCGATTGGTTAGGGGTTATCTTCACTCGGGGAATATTTATATATGGTTTCGCTCTGTTAACGCTAGCTAGGAAAGCGCGGCGTTGAGTTCCGTCATTCAATCTTTCTAGTATCTTCGCACTACGTTCTCTCTGACTACCTATATACCTCTATATACTTATACCTTTGGAATAAATTACCTACATCAATTCAGCAGAGTACATCAGCAGACATATTTAAGGCAAGACTTAAAAAGTACTTTTTAGGTAAAGTTACCGTTAATAACTAATCATCTGTCGCCAGACATATTTTGTAATAAAGATTTATCATTATACTATATTTATAGTTTATATATATATTTATATATGTATGTATTTATATATATGTATGTGTGTATGTGAATCTATATTTATATTATGTATTTTATTTATATATGTATATGTATGTCTATATTTGTGTGTATATAGATTCTTGCATTTTTACACCTGCAAATGTTCTTGCTCTCATACCCATAGGTTGACTGAAGAAATTTCTATTAGAAATAAGTCCACCCTTTGCCAACAATATTGTTTATACTATATTAATTGTTTTTACAAAGTGCAATAAAGAATATATATACCTCTGACTCAAAAAGTGAACTGCATAAAATTTCTAAAACATGTAGTACGTTTTTTTAACCATTTAATCGACTTTTAAAAAAGAAAGAGGTTAATGAAATCTTTGATTTTCGCGATTATTACACATATTAAATGAAACTGTTTTAACTGTACATCAAGTATATTTTAGTACTAAAATACATTTTTTTTATGGATACCGGATGGCAAACGAGCAGTAGCGACTGCCTGATGGTGGGGTGGTTACCTTTCGCCCATGAACATCTACATAAACACAAGAGATGTACCAGATGCGTTGCCAACCTAGAGGGATACAGATGGAAAGGAGGATAATGTAGTAGTCCGGCTATCGGAACCAATCTCACATTTTGGGAAAGGATGGGTGGGAAAGGGAAAAACCTGGCTTTTACATGCCATCTCAGAACCGGAACATATCATGTAAGATTTGGCGGTTCGTCTTTGACATGATAGTGGTCGCGAGCCAGACGGAGTGACGAACCTCCTACCACCAAACAAAAAAGCAGTTTTAGAGGATAAGATCTATTTTGGTCACTGGTAGACACCTGTGACCACGGACTACTGTAAAAGTGTTCGAAACGTCGGGTTTCCAAAAATATATTTTCGAATACTAAATTATACTCGATTAATCCAGTTCAAATAGTTTCATTTAAAAAGACAGAGGTAATAAATTCGACGGGTTACCTTGTAACTTTTTACTAGGTGAACTAATTTCCATGATTCTTTTTTTATATGATAGCTAGAACTTCAGACGGCCTCATTTGAATTTAGTCAAGATCTGATGAGTAATTTTTGAGTTATTCTTTTTTATTTTTTTTTAGAGTGGATAACGGATGGCAAAACGAGCAGAAGGACCACCTGATGGTAAGTGGGATACCTTCGCTCATGAACATCTACAACACCAGATGTTGTAGATGCGTTGCCAACCTAGAGGATACAGATGGAAGAGGAGGACAATGTAGCATTCCGTTCTCGGAACCACCACATTATCTGTAATTTTTTCTTTTCTTCTTTCTCTCCCAAATGAATTGTTTTAATATATATATATATATATATATAGAGCAGCAGCATATATATATATATATATATATATACATATATATATAAAGATATATATATACATATATATATATAGCATATATATATATATATACAGGTATATGTATAATTCGCGTAACTAATATTATTAATTCCAAGTCGTTAACTAAGTTATTGTTGTATTTCTATTGTAATTATAATTGTTCTCAATTGTATGTAGAAACAATACTTCTTTGTATGAAGTAAGCGCTCGCTTCATTCCCTTAATTTAAAACGATCTTAAAATAAAATTATATTGTTTGAGTTCATTTTAACTGTGAAAATGGTTAAATTAATTAATGCTCGCCATCGTGGTGTAGTGAGACAGCGTCTGTCTGTAAGTGCGATGGGTTGTGGGTTCGATTCTCATTTGGAATGATATTTAAAATTATTTTCATGTGGCTTGTTTTCGGCGGAAAGTGGAGAACAGAATTGTTGTAATGGAACGGAGTGTTTTAGCACTAGGTTTTCAGGGTCCCTCTGCCTACCCTGGTATATGCAGGATACAGCGTGAAGTAAAAAAAAATAATGTCCTCTATCTGGTAGAACAAACGCAGCATTGATGGATATCAAAGCGGACGCAATGTTTCGATTTTTGATGTTTTTTTCAATTTCATGTCGTATTTTAAAGTTGTTGTCGTATGTGAAGAGCTGTGGATTGGAATATTACTCAAAATAATGACAACAAAATCACATGTTTCTCGAGATTACAAATAAAGAACGAATCGCTAAATGACTATGTTCTTTATAGCCTGTCGTGGCGCAGAGGCACAAGCATGCGACTGCAAGCGCGACAGGCTGTGGGTTCGATTCCCACTCCAGGAAATGTTAGTATTTTCATTTCCTGGGTTCGGTAACAAGGCAAAGCGCGGCGTTGAGTTCCGCCACTCAACACGCAATGCCTCAATTCGGCGGAAAGTGGGGAACGGAATTGTTGTAAGCGTAGGAGTGTCTCAACACTCAGTTCTCAGGTTCCCTCTGCCTACCCTGCTATATGCGGGATACAGCGTAAAGTTAAAAAAAAATAAAAAATATGTTCTTTCCACCCAGACCAAAATACCAGTAGCAGAGAGACCTTGGAGTCAAAACACTCCGTTCTTCACTTTACCCTATGATCCGTGCAATTTGTATTTGACCACGGTAGAAACAAAACTAATTTACATATAATCATTTCCTCAAGTGAGCATCAAACCTATAACTATCAAATTCTACTTGTTCTACTACGCCACGATGGCCACTAAAAACTTTGTCTTATCAGGGCAGACACATAAATAATTTACATACATATTCTCTTAAGCGAGAATCGAATCTACAACCACCCCGTTTATAATCAAATACTGTTCCACTGCGCCAATGGCATCTAAAAGATGGTATAACGTGGTAACATAGTATATATTTTGTATAAAAATGTCTATTTTATCTCCCGACTCAGGCCACGGTGCTCATCCGTGCGAGAGCGCGCCATTTGAAATTTCAAAGAGACTTGGTTTCACACGCGTCAACGACGACTATTTTTCGCTTCTTTACACCTTATATTTTAGAAACAAAAATTATATAAAATTGTACATATATATATTTGTTAGTATATTGCCTGTCGTATCGCAGAGGCAGAAGCGTGCGACTGTAAACGTGACAGATTGTGGGTTCGATCCCCACTCCAGGAAATGTAAAATTTAGTATTTTCATTTATTGGGTTTGGTAACAAAGCATTTAAAAAAGCGTATTTACATTTACATTTGTGCGACTGTAAAGCGACAGGTTGTGGGTTCGATTCCCACTCCAGGAAAAGAAGTATTTTCATTTTCTGGGTTTGGTAACAAGGCAAAGCCCGGCGTTGAGTTCCGCCACTCAACACGCAATGTCTCAATTTGGCGGAAAGTGGGCAACGGAAATGTTAAAAGAGAATGGAGTGTCTTAACACTAGGTTCTCTGGTTCCCTCTGCCTACTAAAAAAAAATGTTACTTTTTAGTGCATATTGTTTGAAATCGATTTTTTTTTGTTAAAACCTTACTTATACAATGTATTTACTTTGCAGTTTAACTAGAATACAAAACGTTATACTAGTAAAGCTCTAAACGAGATAGAGTTCTTAATTTTCCAAAATTCCACTACAACTACAACTACTAGTTTGTTTGGTGGTAGGAGGTTCGTCCTCCGTCTGGCGACCACTATCATCAAAGACGAACTGCCAAATATCTTATGATGTGTTCCGGGTTCGATGGCATAAGCCAGGTTTTCCCTTCCCACCCATCCTACCCCAAAATGTGGAAAAACCTGATAGCGACTACTACATTATCCCTCCTTTCCATCTGTATCCTCTAGGTTGGCAAACGCATCTAGTACACTTTGTGCTGTAGATGTTCATGGGCGAAGGTAACCACTTACCATCAGGCGGTCCTCTGTTTGCCTGCCATCCGGTATCCATAAACAAAAAAAAAAAAAAATAGTACTGTAGTCAGTAAATATGTGAACTATCCTTTGTACTGGGCATACAATGTACATTTTATTTGAAGTCGATTTTCTTTTATTAAGATTAGTGTCTCCTGCTGACGCGTTAACAACGCGTTTTTAGCAATGTATTCGTCACTCTACACAAATATGGATGTGAAACCACGGTAGTGTGTATAACATTTATTTTATTAATTTAATATACTTTATTTTTTTTTATTTATTTTTTTAACTTCACGCTGTGTATCCCGCATATAGCAGGGTAGGCAGAGGGAACCTAAGAAGTGATAAGATACTCCGTTCTCTTTCAACAATTTCGTCCCACTTCCAACCGGGATTGAGCATTGCGTGCTGAGAAGCAGAACCAACACCGCGCTCTGCCTTGTTACCAGACCCAGAAATGAAACCTCTATTTTTAGGGAGTGGGAATCGAACCCACAACCTGTCGCGCTTACAGTCGCACGCTTGTGCTCTTTATTGAAATATTAATAATTTTATATATGAAATCGCATTTTGAATTCATTAAATTCACGTTACAGCTAATATATGAAGGCTAATATATAATTATGGCATGAAACATTGACATGGTGGTCTAATTTCGACAACTGAGTTGTCATCAATTTAATTAATTAATTCACATGGAAGATATGCATTATATGCTTAGTTTTTATATATATGTATACATATATAATTTTTAAAAATGTCCAAAATATTTTATTTCCCTTTTTCACCTAACATAAAGTAAATTCATTATTTCTATAGTATGTGAAGCTATTTTAAAATTATTTTACTTCAAAAAGGAAATACCAAGATAGCAATTTAATTAGCGCTACCCAGTGAATGAAACTCAGTACAAGAGTGAATGAAAAAAGCTAAAAAAAAATTAACCATTCATTCGTGCTCCACAAATTTAGATAAAATGCTGGAATCCTTTGCACAAAGCTTGAACAGAAGCGGGTTCTTGCATCACTGAGTACAGACGTTAAATGTAATAGACTTGGCATTTGGAAAAAGAAAGCCGATTTCAAATAAAATGCACTACTACTTTTGTTTGGTGGTAGGAGGTTCGTCCTCCGTCTGGCTCGCGACCACTATCATGTCAAAGACGAACCGCCAAATATCTTATGATGTGTTCCGGTTCGATGGCATGTAAGCCAGGTTTTCCCCTTTCCCACCCATTCTTTCCCCAAAATGTGGTGGTTCCGATAGCGGACTACTACATTATCCTCCCTTTCCATGTGTATCCTCTAGGTTGGCAACGCATCTAGTACATCTCTCGTGTTGTAGATGTTCATGGGCGAAGGTAACCACTTACCATCAGGCGGTCCTTCTGCTCGTTTGCCATCCGGTATCCATAAAAAAAAAAAAAAAACTAAAAATTACGAATAACTCAAAAACTACTCGTCGTATCTTAATTTGATTTAAATAGGAGTATATAATAAGCACTAGCTATCATATAAAAAGAGAATTATTGAAATTAGTTCACTCGGTAAAAAGTTATGCGGTAACACATAAAAATACAGTTGAATTGAGGATGTCTTCCTTTTTTGAAGTTAGTTAAAGGAACGCCTGTCAACGTAAAACCTGTCGTGGCGCAGAGGCACAAGCGTGCGACTGTAAACAAGACAGGTTGTTGGTTCGATTCCCACTCCAGGAAATGGAATTTTTCATTTCCTGGGCTGATTGTTACAAACAAGACAAAGCGCGGCGTTCAATTCTGCCACTCACCACGCAATGCCTCAATTCAGCGGAAAGTGGGGACCGGAAATCTTAACAGAACGGAGTGTCTTAACACTAGGTTCTCAAGTTCCCTCTGCCTACCCTGCTATGTGCGGGATACTGCGTGAAGTTAAAAAAAAATAAATCATTAATCTCTATATCTGCTATATGCGGGATACAGCGTGAAGTTAAAAAATATATATAGCTCTATATCTGTAGTTTATGATGCTCGTAATATGAAGTTTAATTCCAATACAACAATACGTTGTAAATAATATAGTACGGTAATAAACAGATGGTATTGTTTAAATATCTCACTCCACACGTATACGTATGTATAATATGGATAACAATAGAATCTGTCGAGTTCCCTCTGTCTGTCCTAACACAAACGTTGGACGACATTAGAGAGGAGGTATGTTCTACTTTGCACTTGCCTAAGTAAGTTTTGTGGGGTTTTTTATTTATAAAAGATAAAATAACGCCTGTAGTAGCGCGGAGTCACAAGCTTGCGACTGTAAACGCGACAGGTTGTGGGTTCGATTCCCACTCCAGGAAATGTTAGTTTTCATTTTTTAAAGCGCGACGTTGAGTTCCGCCACTCAGCACGCAATGCCTCAATTCGGCGGAAAGTGGGGAAGGGAAGGTTGTACGAGAACGGAGTGTCTTAACACTAGGTTCTCGGGTTCCCTCTGCCTACCCTGCTATATGCGGAACACAGCGTGAAGTTAAAAAAAATAAAAAGGAGATAAAATAATGACACTAACTAGAGGCTATGGGCTATATATACGTCGTAGTTATATAATATCTGATTGTAAACACGACGGTTGTGGATTCAGTTCCCACTTGGGGGAATGAGCATATTGAAATTATTTTCATTTTTCCGCTCTGATAATACAAACTGTGGCGTTTAGTTCCGCCACTCAACAAACAATGTCTCGAATTGAAGCAGAAACCAGAGAACGAAATTTCATATCATCAATGAGTATATTAATTTGTCATTAGTTAAGTAGTAATTATATTAAATACATATTTTTATGAGAAAGGAAATTAAAACCATTTTTTTTTGTTGAATCAGGTCAATGTCAATCAAGTATCAAGTTTATATTTATTACTGCAATACATATTAAAATCTCAAATACACTTGAAAAAAATATCATCAACATCAAACAATTAATTAAAAATGCAAAATAATTTACAAAAAATATTTTTTATTAACTTAGCTTTATCCAGCAAAGCCTCTGACAAACTTCAAAGAGAATCTACATACATACGTAGCTTCACGCTGTATCCCGCATATAGCAGGGTAGGCAGAGGGAACCTAGTGTCAAGAAACTCCGTTCACAACTTTCCGCCCGAATCAGACACATTGCGTAAGTGTTTCGTAACTTAACACCGCATTTTATCTTACCAGAGCAATGATATAAAAGTAAATATTAAATAATAAATTAATTAATATGTCAAAAAAAGATCCAAACAGAACATAGCTATGTAAAAGGCCCTTTTCACGCAACAATGGCGGTTTTACGCTATGTAATGGAGGGACTCGTAGGGAATAGGCATGTTACAGTTTCAGGGTTTCCCTTCAAATTAGCATATTATAAATTGAAAAAACACTTTTTATGAAATTGCATATATACGAATTAGTTCATTCTACTAGTCAAGTCAAAGTCAAAGTCAAAATATCTTTATTCCATAAAAATGCTTAACATTTACTTGGACATGTCATAAAAGTAGAAAAAAAAAATGCAAAACAAAATAACCAAAAAAAATGTGCAATTTTGACTTGAAAAAAGCCCGTTCAAATGGTTGAGCTCATGAGAAGATACAGGCAAAGAAACTCATGGCCACTCTTTTTAATTGCCAGAACTAAAATAGAATTTACAGGTCTTTTATGACCAAAACAATATAAGTTTATAAAAATGAAAAATTATATTAAAAATATGTCATCATCAAGGACGATTAATATTTTAACAAAAAAAAACGACTTCAAATGTAATACAATTAAAAGTAAAATTATTACGAATAACTCAAAAACGCCTGTCGTGGCGCAGAGGCACAAGCGTGCAACTGAAAACGCGACAGGTTGTGGGTTCGATTCCCCTCCAGCAAATGTAAAATTTAGTATTTTCATTTTCTCAAACAACTAAACAAACAAGCAACAACACAACAAAACTCAAAAATTACTTGTCCAATCTTAACTAAATATAAATGAGATTATATCAGAAACGCCAGTTATCCTGTAATAAAAGACTTATCAAAATTGTTTCACCCTGTTAAAAGTTATAACGGTAACACACATAAAAAATACAAACGAATTGAGAACCTCCTCTTTTTCTGAAATTGGTTAAAAATCCACATATCTTTGATTTTATTTTATTTATATTTTTTTAGCTTCACGCTGTATCCCGCATATAGTAGGGTAGGCAGAGGGAACCTGAGAACCTAGTGTTAAGACACTCCGTTTCCCAATTTCTGCTGAATTGAGGCAATGCGTGCTCAAATCAAGCCCAGAAAATGAAAAATTCCATTTCTAGGAGTGGGAATCGAACCCACAACCTGTCGCGTTTACAGTCGCACGCTTATGCCTCAGCGCCACGACAGGCGTTAATTTTATGTTATAGTATTCCTATTTTAGAAGTTTTTCTCATCTAAGTAAAAGTATCTCATTCAAGTTAACAAGCGAAACCTTAAACTAAAATATATATACATACTCGCTTACAATTCAGAACGAGTACAAAGTATGGGTTAAAACAAACTCCGCTTCTCAACTAATTTTGTACTAGCGGTAGTGTTACTTGAAAATTAGTTGCCTGGCATAGAATAGTGAGGTAATTTCAATAGATTTATTTAAAAAAACGTATTTACATTTACATTTGTGCGACTGTAAAGCGACAGGTTGTGGGTTCGATTCCCACTCCAGGAAATGAAGTATTTTCATTTTCTGGGTTTGGTAACAAGGCAAATCGCGGTGTTGAGTTCCGCCACTAAACACGCAATGCCTCAATCTGTCGGAAAGTGGGGAACGGATTTGTTGAAAGAGAACGGAGTGTCTTAACACTAGGTTCTCGGGTTCCCTCTGCCTACCTAGCTATGTGCGAAATACTGCGTGAAGTCAAAAAAAAAAACTTCTGTTGAGTTCAGGTCACAATTAAAAAAATGTGACGTTTTGAAAGTGTTCTAGTCTTTATTTCCCCACTTCATCTCTATATTATTTGATAGAAAAACCTGTTAAAATACTGCTTATACGCTTCTCCATTTAGTTAAAGCCTGTCGTGGCGCAAAGGAAACGGCGACTGTAAACGCGATAGGTTGTGGGTTCGATTCCCACTCCAGGAAATGTAAAAGTTTAGTATTTCCATTTCCTGGGTTTGGTAACAATACAAAGCACGGCGTTGAGCTTCGCCACTCAGCTCGCAATACCTCATCCAGCGGAAAGTGCTAAAAACATTTTATCTACGTATATAAAACGCTTGCGTTAAGTGACTGACAGACAACGTACAAGCGAAACTATTTCCCATAGAAAGCCTAAATTTGGCATGCACACTCCTTGGGGAGTGTAGGGGAGTACTAAGATAAGATTCCTCGAAATTCCTACGAAAACGGGAAAAAACGGTATTTTAAGTTTTACCTATAGTCCACGGAAACGAAGTCGGAGGATAGAGCTAGTCTTTTATAAGCTACAATCATCATCATCATCATAAAAATATATTCTAACCAAATGTAAATCAATGCAAAGTGTTAAATTATACAGGGACTGGGTAAAGTAGGAATGGCTGTACCATTAGTGATGGTACTTTGCAGATATGACTGACGGTAATCAGGTTTTATGTAATCTCATTATGTTACAGACCTTCTGTTATTTTATGTTGATGATTTTAACTGGTTTTTACGATTTTGCTATTGAAAAGGATTTCTTACCTTTTTTGTAATTAAAAAAGTAGCTTCACGCTTTCTTCTACATAACAGGATAGTCAGCGAGAACTTAGTGTTAAGACACTCTGTTCTCAGTTTTCCGTTCGATTTTTTTTTTGAGGGGACGTGGTTAGAATAGAATTCCCCTCCACTGCTGGGTAGTGTCCCGTAAGAGGCGGGTATCCAAGTAGTTTGATGGTAGGAGGTTCGTCCTCCGACTGGCTCGCGACCACTATCATGTCAAAGACGAACAAAGAACAACAACATTTGGTAACAAGGCAAAGCGTGGCGTTGGGTTCAGCCACTCAACACGCAGTGCCTCAATTCGGCGGAAAGTGGGGAACGGAATTGTTGAAAGAGAATCGAGTGTCTTAACACTAGGTTCTCTGGTTCCCTCTGCCTACCCTGCTATATGCGGGATAAAGCGTGAAGTTAAAAAAAAAAACTAGAATAACGCTATAGAATATCAAAGTGGTGTTCACATAAAGCTCGCTACTATATACGTAGTTAGTGTCACTAAGGAAGCAAGCTCCGAGTACGTTGTATCCAGTACAAAGGATAGTTTACATATTTGCTGACTACTCTACTAGTAGTCTAGTTGAAGTGGAATTTTGGTGGAAATTAAGAACATATTTTGTATAGAGTTTGACAATTTTTTTTTTAACTTCACGCTGTATCCCGCATATAGCGGGGTAGGCAGAGGGAACCTGAGAACCTAGTGTTAAGACACTCCGTTCTCTTACAACAATTCTGCGCCACGACAGGCGTTAACTAAGGCGTACTAAATTTGTGTTTTGTATTTAGTTTAGCTATGTATTGTATTAAACGACTCCAAATAACGAAGTTATCAATTTGAGTGATTTTTTTATCACGTGCTACTGTGTAACTCTTTACTGAGTAAACCAGTGTTAAGAAGTCTTCCCTGTGAGAGGACAGGGTTAAAATACAATTCCCCTCCGCCGCTGGGTAGCGTCCCGTAAGAGGCGGGTATCCCAGTTGTTTGGTGGTAGGAGGCTCGTCCTCCGTCTGGCTCGCGACCACTATCATGTCAACGAAGAACCGCCAAATATCTTTTGATGTGTTCCGGTTCGATGGCATGTCAGCCAGCTTTCCCCTTTCCCACCCATCCTTTCCCCAAAATGTGGTGGGTCCGATAGGGGACTACTACATTGTCCTCCCCTTCCATTTGTATCCTCTAAGTAGACAACGTATCTACAACATCTCTGGTAGTGGTGCTGTAGATGTTCATGGGCGAAGGTAACCACTTACGATCAGGTGGTCCTTCTGCTAGTTTGCCATCCGTTATCCATAAAAAAAAAATAAGACACGCGGTTCCCTTAATATTTCCGTTCATCACATTCCTCTAAATTAGGGCACAAAGTTAGCAGAGTTAAAAATATATAACGTTTTTAAACTACGAAAAATTCCATTTGAAAACTCCTCCGCCGTAAATTGTGATAACTACACTAATGACTATTTGAGTTTTGCCAGCGGTTTTATATTGTCGCGTATAAAAGTACTTTGGAAGATAAATTCACAGGATTAGAAACATCGTTAGAGAATTTGTACGTATACATTTGTTAAATGGGTCTTTTTTAATTTTTTTGAAGAGATTTATGCTGCAGGTATATAAAAAATAATGAATGGGATTTTTTAATTCTAGTTTTGGTCTGTCGGCCTGTCGTGGCGCAGAGGCACAAGCGTGCGACTGTAAGCGCGACAGGTTGTGGGTTCGATTCCAACTCCAGAAAATAGATTTTTTCATTTCCTGGGTTTGGTAACAAGGCAAATCGCGGCGTTGAGTTCCGCCAATTAGCACGCAATGCCTCAATTCGGCGGAAAGTGGGGAACGGATTCGTTGAAAGAGAACGGTGTGTCTTAACACTAGGTTCTCAGGTTCCCAGGTTAGGCAGAGGCCTACCCTGCTATATGCCGGATACAGCGTGAAGTTAAAAAAAAAGAACTTAAGTTTATATCTATATGTTAATACGTGAAGCAAAAACTTTGAACCCCTTTTTACGAGCATTAGGCTGACGGAGGAGCATGAAATTTTGCACACTTATAGTTTATATAGCGAAGGAGTGCACAATGACAATATCTTTTTAAAATAAAGCATAAAAATATATCAGATTAATAAAACAAAAGTTACACACACTACCATTATTTGACATCCATGTTTATATAAACATGGACGCGTTATTAACGCGTCAACGGGGACATTAGTAAACTGAAGTATTTCAATAACATTTGCCAGTATACAGTAAGTGCATTTTAAAATAATTCAAATAGTTGTGAATGAAAGCATTCTCTTGAGAAATCAGACGTCGGCGTTCGTTGGTTATTTAAAGTTCGACTCAAATAAACTTTTAGTTCTAGGAATATCTAGCTTATTGTAGAACTATAGTAGGTTATAATAACTCGATTGATTTTAAATGGAACTATTGTACTCTTTTTAGAGAATGTCTTTTTTTTTTAACTTCACGCTGTATCCCGCATATAGCGGGGTAGGCAGAGGGAACCATAGAACCAAGTGATAAGACACTCCATTCTCTTTCAACATTTCCGTTCCCCAATTTCCACCAAATTGAGACATTGCGTGTTGAGTAGCGGAACTCAACGCCGTGCTTTGCCTTGTTACCAAACCCAAAAATGAAAATACTAAATTTTACATTTCCTGGAGTAGGAATCGAACCCACAACTGGTCGCGTTTACAATTCGTATAATCTTAATAGAGTAAGATATAACCGAATATAAAATAAATCTCCGAGTATAAATTTTAGGCTTACAATTTGACTGTATTTTTTGTGTGTGTTACCAACGTTTACGCAACATTTGAAAAGAAGTAAATAGTAAATAATTGAAATTTTAACAAAAAAGAAAACAACATTACAGAAAGTGCCCTAAAAATACAATTATTACGAATAACTCAAAAACTACTTGTCATATCCTAAATTTAAATGGAACCACATGACAAACACTGGCTATCATATAAAATAAAATTCATCAACATTGGTTCACACAAAAAGTTAACGCTTAGAAAAATCACCTCGAGAACTTCTCTTCTTAGAAGTTGGTATAGCATAATATTATATCATCTACTAACAAAAGCTCGCAGTAATATTGGAAATACTTATACAATAAAAGGCTCCCGAGCGTACCGTATCTGATACAAAGTACAAAGCGCTTGAACAAAAGTTTCACTTTCTTTCATTATTTAGAACTGTCTGTTTCTGCTTCTTTTTATTGGAACACAAAGCTTTTGCTTGCTTAATGATTGTTTAGGGTAATGGGTTCGAATCTGGTATTTGTAACTTCACGCTGTATCCTGCATATAGCAGGGTGGACAAAGGGACTCTGAGAACATAGTGTTAAGACACTCCGTTCCCCACTAATATAATGAATATATATATTTTTTTATTTTCCTCGCTCTGGTAACAAGGTAAAGTGCGGTGTTGAGTTCCACCACTCAGCGCGCAATGCCTCAATTTGGCAGCAAGCGGGAAATGGAAATTTTAATCAAACAGTGTCTTAACATTTGGTTCTCGGGTTCTCTCTGCCTATTCTCAAGCACATGCGTGATACAGAGTCAAGCTAAAAAAAACAACATACATACATATATACATAGCTTCACGCTGAATCCCGCATATAGCAGGGTAGGTAGAGGGAACCTAGTGTTAGGACACTCTGTTTTCCACTTTCCGCCGAATTGAGGCATTGCGTGCTGAGTGGCGGAACTCAACGCCGCGCTTTGCCTTGTTACCAAGTCCAGGAAATGAAAAATTCCATTGAAAAATTGAAAAAAAAAAAACAAAATTTTATTAAAAATTGCACGAATACTTTCTGTTTCTCCATTTCTCTTTGACCCATCATTTTCAATTATATCATATTTTAAAAGGACAAAATCCATTATAAATCCAAGCAAAAGTTAATCGGCGTCCATTCACAAGCTTTCTAATATAACTGAGTGTTTCCGACTATTTACTTCTGTATTTTAACTTAAAAGAACATTATATATATTACATTGTAGCTTTTAATATACTTACTGTACTTTATAAAATATGAACAATATTTTCTTTTTAACTGGCTCTTCTTTTGACAATTCGGCTGTAATTTTTATGTATGAGTGAACCGTTTTAGTTACGATTTGACAAGTAGTTTTTGGGTTATTCGTAATAATTCCACTTTTTAATTGTTTTAACATATTATTATTATTATTTATTTATTTATTTTGGGGAAATTATTCTAAATATGAGACACTGAATACAATTATTATAGCCTTCATATTGGAAATAAATTTCAATTGCATAACGACTGCATCAAATTTACTATATATAAACTTATTTTCAATCTAACGTTTTTTTTCAGTTCTTCTCTCTGGCGACAAAGCGCGACGTTAAGTTTCGCCACTTATAAACGCCATAACTTAAAAAGCACTAAAAAAGAGGTACCTACCTACCTAACTTCACGCTTTAGCCCTAGTGGTGTAGTCAGAGAGAACGGAGTGCCAAACGCTACGGTTCTTGCATACCTCTCGTCCAGACATTACCCTCTTCATGCATGCCCCCTGGGGGGTCCTCATGCTTCTTACTTTTAAGGTAAGAAGTCACATGTTAACGAAATTTAAATGGAACCACATTAGAAGGACCTGATATCATATAAGAAAATTTATAAAAATTGGTTCACCGAGCAAAAAGTAAAGCGATAATAACACACATAAGGAAAAATATACATTCGAATTGGGACTTCCTTTTTTTTAGAAATCAGTTAAAAAAGGTTTTCACTATCAAAACCTATAATAACGCCAGTCGTGGCGCAGAGGCACAAGCGTGCGACTGTAAACGCGACAGATTGTGGGTTCGATTCCCACTTCAGGAAATGGAATTTATAATTTTCTAGGTTTGATGACAAGATAAATCGCGGCATTGAGTTCCGCCACTCAGCACGCAATGCCTCAATTCGGCGGAAAATGGGGAACGGAGTGTCTTAACACTAGGTTCCCTCTGCCTACCCTGCTATATTCGGGATACAGCGTGAAGCTGAAACAAAAAAGTCCAAATGATTCATTTACTTCGTCCTTGTATGAAAAAAGTTCCAACCAGAACAATCCTTTTCATTTTGTATCTAGTATTTCTTCTAAAGTCTAAACATTGGCTGAATGTTATATAGATTTTCACGTATCTACTGACTGTTATGAAGAATAATACTATAAACGCATTTTTTTGTTAGTTTCGCGCTATTTCCTGGATAGTTATGAATCACCTAGTGCTAAGACACTCCGTTCTCCACTTTTCACCCGAAGCCGAAATATTGCGTGTTAAGTGGCGTAACTTAACGCTTTATCATATGAGAGCGAAGAAATAAATTAGAATAGAAATAAATTAAATATAATCATTTTCCCGAGCGGGGAACGGAGTGTCTTAACACTAGGTTCCCTCTGCCTACCCTGCTACATGCAGGATACAGCGTGAAGCTAAAAAATCCCCGAGTGAATATCAAAGAGTCAGACGTTGTCCACGCCACGATGGCATCAACTAAAATAACATCGATATGAACAACATTTATATCTTTATTCAATACTAGCTTAATTGGCTCTTAGATGTCACCTTAATGTAATTGGGGCATGTATAACTGAATTCTATTTAATTGTGGGGTATGATCTTCAATATTTTGTTTCTTAGAAATCAGCAACTTATCGCTTTATTACTTATTACAGTGTTGTTAGAAAGAATCTAGTGTCAAGACACTCCGTTCGCCACTTTCCGGCCGAATTGAGATATTAACACTAGGATCCAGTGGCGTCGGGTGATAATTTTAGTTAGACAAGCAGGTAAAGAATGAAGCCGGTATATATTTAGGGAGGCCGGTAGTTTTTAGAGAAGCCAGTTCATTTAGGGAAGCCGGTATAGGATGTAAAGGTATTTAGTAATTTTACTAACAAATTTTGCTGATGATCTTTTTTTAGCTCTCCGCCTTTCTTGACCTTGTTTTTTTTGCAAACACAATTACAATTTAAGCCCCATATTTTTCTGGCGACCTTTTAGTTAAGATCTTATACATGTATCTTAAAAATTAAGGCAAGCCGGTGGGAACCGTTTGTATTGACGCCTTGCCACTGCTGAAGTTACTTTAACTACCCTGCTATGCGGGATGAAGCGTGAATTTTTCTTTTATAATAAAAAATGGCTATTACCAGGTTTTCCACCCACACGGCACGGCAGTTACATGTGCGTTACGGGTTTACAGAGATTAACACTGAATATAGGTACGGCTTTGGATTTTGAAATGCACTAGGTAAGCTGCTTCATATAATTCAAGTTGTGTAAGTAAATTATATAATATATAACTTTTGGTCATAAAACGTACAATAAATGATTTTTTTATAAGTTTTCCCGGAGAGAAACTAGTTTTGAGACACTCCGTAGTCCATTTTTTGCCAGAATGCAGGACATTGCGTGTTATGTGGCGGAACTTAATGAAACAGTGAAAATAATTTAAAAACTGTCATTGCTCCGAGAAGGATTCGAACCCACACATATCCTCTGTGCATTTACAGTCCATCGAAAATGCTAAAGTGGCGAGGCGCCCATACAACACGGTTACCACCGGCTTACCCTCTGTAAATGATAATAAATGTTGTGGAAAAATTTTGGGAGAGATTTTTTTTAATATACAAGTTAAAAAAGGTCACTAGGAAAATATGGAGCTTAAATGATAATTGAGTTTGTTTGGTGTTAGTAAGGTGTAGGCTAAAATAAAAAGGTCGCCAGAATGAAGTTGGGTATAAATTGCAAACAAATTGCAAAAAAACAAGATCTGATATCTAAAATCACCTAAAGAAGAGGTCATCTACAAAATTTGATAATGAAATTACTATAAAATGTTACATCCTACCAGCTTCTCTAAAACTTACCGGCTTACCTAATTAAAAATTTCGCTCCACACCACTACAGCCCACCCTTAATACGAATGCGGGATAAAGTTTATACTTTATGTTCCTGTATTTTTTTTAGCCTCACGCTGTATCCCGCATGTAGCAGGGTAGGCAGAGAGAACTTGAGAACCTAGTGTTAATACACTCCGTTCCCCACTTTCTGCCGAATTGAGGCATTGCGAGCTGAGTGGCGGAACTCAACGCCACGCTTTGCCTTGTTACTAAAACCAGGAATTTTTTTTGAGGAGGATTTTGTTTGGTGGTTCGTTCTCCGTCTGGCTCGCGACCACTATCATGTCAAAGACGAACCGCCAAATATCGTATGATGTGTTCCGGTTCGATGGCATGTAAGCCAGGTTTCCCCTTTCCCACCCATCCTTTCCCTAAAATGTGGTGGTTCCGATAGCGGACTACTACATTGTTCTCCCCTTCCATCAGTATCCTCTAGGTTGGCAACGCATCTACAACATCTCTGGTGTTGTAGATGTTCATGGACGAAGGTAACCACTTACCATCAGGTGGTCCTTCTGCTAGTTTGCCATCCGTTATCCATAAAAAAAAAAAATCCAGGAAATGAAGATACTAAGCTTTACATTTCCTGGAATGCTTTTTATAATAAAACTTACTCCTACAAGAACCTGAGTTCTATCTAACTACTAACTGGGCATCTTTTATTAATGGTCTACTTACATTCTGTACTAAAACAGCATTATATATAAGTGCTTAAAGTACTTAGCTTGAAAATACGATGTTACTAACTGCTGCCTGTCGTGGCGTAAAGGCACAAGCGTGCGACTGTAAACGCGACAGGTTGCGGGTTCTATTCCCACTCCAGGAAATGTAAAATTTAGTATTTCATTTCTTGGGTTTGGTAACAAGGCAAAGCGCGGCGTTGAGTTCCGCCAGTCATCACGCAATGCCTCAATTCGGCGGAAAGTGGGGAACGGAATTGTTGTAAGAGAACGGAGTGTTTTAACACTAGGTTCTCAGGTTCCCTCTGTCGACCCTGCTATATGCGGGTTACAGCGTGAAGTTAAAAAAAAAAGATAAAATATGATTTTTGGAACGAAGTTCCTAATCGCGCGTTGCGAAAGGGGGTTGGTTGAATGGAAAAAATTAAGTCCAAAAGTTGTAACGACACTTTTTGCTATAGTTGTAAGCCGTGCGGTGTGCGTGTTTTTCTCTGTCTCTCTTTATCTCTCTCTCATAGCATTTTTTTACAATTCCTTCACTAATTACTCGAAAGGCACTATATACTTTGTCCCCTCCGGGTGTCTTATGTCTTTAAATTTCCATACAACAAAAATATTATACTTTCAGTATTATATTTTTGCCTGTCGTAGCGCAGAGACGCAAGCGTGCGACTGTAAACGCGTCAGGTTATGGGTTCGATTCCCATTCTAGGAAATAAAAATATTAAATAATATTTAATATTTTCATTTCCTGAGTCTGGCAAAGCGCGGCTTTGAGTTCCGGAACTGTTGTAAGAGAATTGAGTGTCTTAACACTAGTTTGTCTGGTTTCCTCTGCCTAGTGTACGATCACAATTAGGAAGACAAACCCATTTTATGGAAACGTATAAAATCTTTAAACGTCGAAAACGAAGGTCAGGGTGCATGGACGGTTTTCAAGCGCGGGTTTGAATCCCGCTATGTTATAGTTTTACACATATCATAAAAAATGTTTTTCTGCCTACCCAGCTATATGCGTGATACAGCGTGAAGCTAAAAAAAATAAAAACAGAGGTTAAATCCCCGTTTTTCATACAAAAGACAAATCTATCGTAATAAAGAGTAAAGGCAATTACAGCGACGCTTCCAACACATATAGGTACACATACATTTGCATGTACAAGATTGATGGATCAATTTACGTGAGTCCGAAACTACGAACAAGGTGCTTTTGTTACTTGCTCTTTATACCACGTGACATTTACTGGGTGAATTGAAAGGATTAGGTACTGAAAATGGTGGAAAGAAGAAGGAAAGGAGTGATTTTTATGAAAATCTTTTTGTAGAACTAGAATTAGATACTTATTGCGGTGTAATTTAACACTAAATATTCATAAATTTTAGTATATGTGTTATATTTTATTACTGTAACGTTTCACCAAGATCCCTTCGATAGTTCATCAATAATCCATCCATCCTCACAAATTCACTCATTTTTAATACTAGATTAGATACTTGTCGTTATGTTATGGCCAAATGACATAAAATCTTAATAAATTGTAGTCTATGTGCTTTCATTACGTATAAGCTATCTTAATGTAAAGTTTCATCTCAGTCCGTTCAGTATTTTTTGGCGTGAAAGAATAAAGCATCCATACAATCTGACAAACTTTCTCATTTATAATATTGTTTTAAAGATTTTTAAAGGTTATTGAAAATAGTTTAAATATAATTTATAAATTTGATAGCCTGAATCTGAAAAAATAATTCCCCTTAGTGTCTATCGAACCTAAAACCATAATGTTTACAGTCAGACCCTATACTGCACTGCGCTAGGATGTTATCATTTCCTTATAATGATAAGACAAAATGCGGCGGTGAATTCCACCACTCAATGTACAATGTTCATTTCGAGCAGGAAATGAAAAACGGAGTGTTTTAACACTAGATTCTCTCTGCCTACCTAATACAGATCAAAGCGTAAAGTTGCAAAAACAATCATACGACAAGTAGGATTGCAACACTACGCGATTTTCAAAAGAAATAAAGTGAAAGACATAATTTTGAAAAACAATTTAAAATGTTTTCCAATAGCAATCACATCACATCAAGTCCCTCTCGACTTTCGACCAGACACCCCTATATTTGCATCAACGATGATTGATGACGGACCAAATTACGTGGGTCAGATTGAACGCTGAGTTTTGCTACTTTATGTAAGCGTTATATAAGTTGATACTAGTAGTATTATTTTTTTTTAACTTCACGCTGTATCCCGCATATAGTAGGGTAGGCAGCGGGAACCAGAGAACCTAGTGTTAAGACACTCCATTCTCTTTCAACATTACCATTCCCCACTCCCCACTTTCTGCAAAATTGAGGCATTGCGTGTTGAGTGGCGTAACTCAACGCCGCGCTTTGCCTTGTTACCGAACCCAAGAAATGAAAATACTAAATTTTACATTTCCTGGAGTGAGAATCGAACCCACAACCTGTCTCGTTTACAGTCGCACGCTTGTGCCTCTGCGTCACGACAGGCGTAGTAGTAATATGAGATTCTTTTTTAATATAGTATTTTTTATTATTTATACTTACATTACATTTATTTTATTTAATGCCTGTCGTGGCGCAGAGGCACAAGCATGTGACTGTAAACGCGACAGATTGTGGGTTCGATTCCCACTCCAGGAAATGGAATTTATCATTTTCCTGGGCTTAATAACAAAGGCGCGGTGTTGAATTCCGCCACTCAGCACGCAATGCCTCAATTCGGCGGAAAGTGGAGAATGGAGTGTCTTAACATTAGGTTCCATCTGCCTACCCTGCTATATGCGGGATACAACCTGAATATAAAAATGATAAAATAATATTTTTTTGCTTTAAAAAACTGATCTTAAGTTCTAGTTAGCTAGATTAACATTGGAGAGATCTTAAAATCTCAATAGCTTTCGATTGCAATCGCAAATTAGAAGGCTTGCTCTGATCCGGGTAAGAACTAATAGCATTAAGGTAATGAAATGACTCTGTACTGGACAACTATTGTAGTGGTCGCAAAAAAATATATTTAGTAAATTGTGTAAATAATTTTTGTTATAGATTTTTTTTGTCTTTCAAGTAAAACGTCCTTAGAATCGTTGTGATTTTAACTGAACGTAACAAAAGTGAGTAAAACGATAAAAGAAACATATATGTATAGGAACTAATCACATAAACACAGTATTTCAAATATGATATTTAATATTTTACATATTAATAAGTTCTATTAGTTTTAGAAAAATATCCTAACAATAAACCTTTTAATTATTAACATTCTCGTAACATTTAGTACTACTTTCCTGAAGTTTCAGTTCAATTTCTGCCGTATGTGAGTTGCACGCAAACATTTGTGTTTTTCATATATTCATACATAGCTTCACGCTGTATCCCGCATATAGCAGGGTAGGCAGAGGGAACCTAGTGTTAGGACACTCCGTTACCCACTTTCCGCCGAATAGAGGCATTGCGTGCTGAGTGGCGGAACTCAACGCCGCGCTTTGCCTTGTTACCAAACCCAGGAAATGAAAAATTCTATTTCCTGGAGTGGGAATCGAACCCATAACCTGTCGCATTTACAGTCACACGCTTGCGGCTCTGCGCAACGACAGGCGTTTTTATGTGTACACATGTCCTATAGCAAAGTAGTTTGAAAAACTAGGTCCTCTCTCATTGATAAAAGTATCAAGACATTCCATCTCCCACTTTCTACAAGAATTTGAAACGTGCTTCTTTTTCTTTCACGCGTCTTACCAGAGTAGGGAAATGAAAATAGTATATATCCAGAAAGTACTGAAAGTAGAAGTAGGCGCGGGAGGTATAACAGCGAAATCTCTTTACAATCTACAAAACGATATCGGCCTGTCTAGAACTATTATCAGTTCATTTTTAGCACGTATTTCGAAAACGGCATAAATAGAATCTTTTAAAATATGGAAGCCTACACTTGGGTTGTAAGTCCCAGACACTGCACAAACTCCTCTCTGTGCAACGCGATGGGCATCCGCACGGTGAGTCCAAGGACTGCTAAGAAATTTCTTCTCGTATATCTTCGAGAGAAAAAAGTACAGAATCAACATACAATATATTTAATTTATTTTTTGACATATATTTTTATGCTGACTCTACCACCATTTTTTATTTCCACGTCTTCAGGAACAGAACGGAGCTCAGTGCCTTTGGTAGCGACGATTTCAATAATTTAAGAGGTTTTCACGATACTTCTAATTGGAGTGTCCTTTTTTATTTTCATTTTAGTTCAATATAAGCAACCTTTAAAGGTACAAATACAATTCAAGTATGACGCATTTATATTTTGAGATAATTTTATAATTTACTTAATTTTCACGTAAAATATTTTAACTATTTGCAATAAGTAACAAGCTAAAAATTAATTAGAACCAAATCTCTACTAATATATTCGCATTATAAATGTAATTTCAGTAACATTCACAAGTGTTATATTAACCTATTCTAGAAAAAGCGCGGAGTTAAGCTCCGCTATTATCATGCACGTAATATCGATTTCGAATGGAAAATGAAGAACAGAGAGAGATCTTAACATTATGCTCTCGTTGACTGCCACCCTGCTCTAAGTAGAAAAATCGAGATATTTTTTATAATTTTTAAACATTAATTTTTCTACTAACATTACTTAGAAGGCTATAACATAATCTTCTTACATAATTCTTCATAACTTCATCAGTCGAGCGATAGGGGCTTCGGGAAGGCAATCGCTGAGCACTGCCTCAGACACGCCATCATAGAGCGTGATGACGCGCCGTCATGAGGGCAGTGATCGCAAGCAGCCATATGAGAAAAAGCAAAACGTACGCCTTGACAACTGTCGCTAACCTGCTCCTTAAATTTACATAACAATTGACAAAAAAAAAAACACCTCAGTCGGTGAGAAGCTCACCATAGTTTTAAAGATACAACCAGGTAGTTCTATTTAGAGAGTATGCTGCACATGTATTAATAAATAATAAAAAAAAGAAACAAAATTCACGGGCAAGTGTGAGCCCGTGGATATGAACCCCAATTCATAAAAAAAAACATAATCTTCTTCCCTTGATATAGTCTTCTCTAGAGACTTTCCGGTTTTATAACATTTAAGTTACCATAACTTAATAAGGTAGCAACTTTATTTTTACAGGTTCATACCACATGGCAGGGTAGACATAAAGAAAGCCAATGTCAAGACAATCCGTTCTCTTCTTTCCGCCAATTCGAGACATTGCGTGTTGTACGGCGGAACTCAACGCCGCGTTTTTGTCATACTAGAGCAGGGAAATTAAAATAATTTAAATATTATCACAAGACAGTCAGACCCTATTCCACTGCGTTATAATGGTCTCTATTACATTTAACTTGTCTACTAAACAACAATAACAATAACTTATATAAATTAATTCATGTAACTCTATTATGACCTCCAATTAATTATATATTCAAATATAGGCACGTTTTAAGGATAAGTAGTTTGGGACGTGGAAGGCATTACCGTTAGAGAAAATGACATTATTTGATGCCTGTGGTTACGTGGATGCAGAAGCGTGTGACTGTAAACGTGACAGTTTGTGGGTTCGATTCCCACTTCAGAAAATGATAATATTAAATATTTATACATACATACATAGCTTCACGCTGTATCCCGCATATAGCAGGGTAGGCAGTGGAAACTTAGTGTTAAGACACTCCGTTCCCCACTTAAATTAAGCTTAACACATAAGTTAAATATTTATAATGATTAAAACTTTGAATTCTCTTTTTCCTAACTCTGATAACAAGGCAAGCGCGGCGTTGAGGTTCCGATACTCAGTACGCAATGCCTCACCAATTCAACAGAAAGTGGGGACGGGAAATGTTGAAAGAACAAAGTGTCTTACATACATACATACATACATACATACATACATACATACATACATACATACATACATACATACATACATACATACATACATACATACATACATACACGCTGTATCCCGCATATAGCAGGGTCGGCAGAAGAAACCTAGTGTTAAAACACTGCGTTTTCCACCTTTCGCCGAATTGAGACATTGTGTGCTGAGTGGCGGAACTCAACGCCGCGCTTTGCCTTATTACCAAACCCAGGAAAAGAAGATTCCATTTTCTGGAGTGGGAATCGAACCCACAACCTGTCCCGTTTACAGTCGTACGCTTGTGCCTCTGCAGCACTGCAGGCGTTACTTATTTAATTAAAGCAGAAAAATGGTTTTCAAGAAATAAAAAATCTAAAATTCAATAATTTAATTCAGTTTTATTTATAAAAGTAACAATACTTAAAACTATTATATTAAAAATATCTATTTAATATAAGAATATAGTGCCATCCGAATGGTTTTCTACTTTAATAGTAGGTGGTGGAGGGTCCCGTTCTAATAAATAACGCCTTAGCTCAATAAGTCCGATGTTAGTTATCGAACACAATATCGATACTATTAGTAACCTGAAAGAAAAAAATAATAATTCAGTCAACTATTCAATCTTAAACTAGAAAAAGATATTTTAATTAAAAAAAAACTACGAAAAAGCAACTTCCCGTTTTTTACCAGATTGCAGGATAGAGAGAACCTAGTGTCAAGACCCTCCGGTCTACACTTTCCGCCTGAATTAACAGACATTGTGTGTAAAGTGACCGAACTCAACGCCGCGCTTTGTCTTATCAAAAAATAGGAATTAAATGAAAATTAAGTTAATCCAGCGGGAATCGAACTCGCAACCATTCGCACTTAACGCTTTATTCCACATAGCAAGGACAAAAACAAAGTGCTAAAACACTCCGTTCTCTTCTTTCAACATATAATAATTGATACATTGCGTATTACATACATACATAGCTTCACGCTGTATCCCGCATATAGCAGGGTAGGCAGAGGGGACCTAGTGTTAAGACACTCCGCTCCCCAGTGCATTGCATTGAGGGGCAGAAATTAACACTGCATACACACTACCTTACTAAAATTGCTGAAGCTAGAGTATTAATAAATATATTAAAAAAAAAATAATTACCAATAAGAAAAACCCAAAGAGGACACAGTTACGTAGTTTTCTAAGGCTATTAGAGAGAACGCCAAATGCTGACTCAGTCCTGATGTAGCCCAATATATGCCGAATAGTAGCATGACTACTAGCCCTATAACTGTCGCCACGACGTTAGACCAGAAGCAACCTGGAAAAGAAATATATATGTAAAAGAAAAAACCTTCTGATTGTATACCCAGTAGTAGTGGATTCTATCCCAACTCGTTTGTACTTTAAATATAATAGTAGGCAGAGAGAGCCTCGAATTTAGGTTTACATTCCTTTATTAACTTTCCGCTAACACTTTTGATTTTTTTCTATCTGAGTGTATGAATAACAAATATTATAAAATCCATTGACTATGCAGCATTCTCCATTTTTTTTTTATTTTATGGGTCAAACGCGGCAAACGAGCAGAAGGACCTCCTGATGATAGGTGGTTACGTTCGCCCATCGACATCTACAAGAGCAGTTGTAGATGCGCTGCCGACCTAGGGGTTACTGATAAACGGGGGAGGAGACAATGTAGTGGCCACAGCAGTCTGCCATAGGAACCACCACATTCTGGGAAAAGGATGGAAGGAAAATAATTTTAAGATTTTAACAAAAAAAGAAAACCTATTTTAAATAAACTGCACTGAAAAGTAACATTACGAATAACTCAAAAACTGCTCTTTAGTTTTTAATTAAATTTATATGGGACCACATTAAAAGCATTAGCTATTATATATTCGCCCAGTAAAAAGTTATAGGATGACACACTTAAAAAATATAGTGGAATTGAGAACTTCCTTTTTTAAAGTCAGTTGAAAACCTTGTTTGGACCAAAATATATAGTATTTTCCCCTTTGAAAGCTTAAAAAATGAAATTAGGTTAGTGCGTAAACAAAAAATGACTTACAACACTGTAGGGACATGGGGTAGCGAGACTATAAATAAATTAACCCAGCTATAAATAAAATGTGTGTTCACCGTTATTCATGTTTAGTTTTGAAATATTTAGGTTATGATACAAGGAAACAGTTTTTGGGAAATATACATACATACATACATACATAGCTTCACGCTGCATCCCGGATATAGCAGGGTAGGCAGAGGAAACCTAGTGTTAAGACACTCTGTTTCCCACTTTCCGCTGAATTGAGGCATTATGTGCTGAGTGGCGGAACTTAACGCCGCGCTTTGCCTTGTTACCAAACCCAGGAAATGAAAAAATCCATTTTCTGGAGCGGGAATCGAACCCAAAACCTGTCGCGTTTTCAGTCGCACGCTTGTGCCTCTGCGCCACGATAGGCGATGGGAAATATAATGTTAATATATATATTCTGTAATTAGCTTGTCGCTTAACATGGTAGTCAAAGAAAACCTAGTTTCAAGATACTCCGTTCCGCGTTTTCTGCCTAGTTTCAAGATAATATTTGTTATTGGCGGAACTCAACGCCGCGCTTTGTCTTACCGGAGCGAAGAAATGAAAAATAATTTAAATAAAATCATTCCCCTGATTGAGAATCGAATCCACGAACGTTAATATAGCTAGATTGCTTGGATTGTGCCCAAGCACTCTAGCTCCAAGAAGCACGGAAACAAATTTTCCTACGTTAAAAAATTTATATAGAACCTTTGTTTTGGAAACGTATTTCCAAATATTATTCTTACTTTTGATTGTTACCTGCAGATCAATACATACTACATACATACGTAGCTTCACGCTGTATCCCGCATATAGCAGGGTAGACAGAGGGAACCGACGTGTTAAGACACTCCTTTCCCCACTTTCCGCAGATCCTTTCTGCAGATCCACTCGCTTGGTATTGAACATTGCCACTGGGCAGTTCATATTACATACTATAGTGTATCCATTTTTTTTTTTTTTTTTATGGATACCGGATGGCAAACGAACAGAAGGACCGCCTGATGGTAAGTGATTACCTTCGCCCATGAACATCTACAACACAAGAGATGTACTAGATGCGTTGCCAACCTAGAGGATACAGATGGAAAGGGAGGATAATGTAGTAGTCCGCTATCGGAACCACCACATTTTGGGGAAAGGATGGGTGGGAAAGGGGAAAACCTGGCTTACATGCCATCGAACCGGAACACATCATAAGATATTTGGCGGTTCGTCTTTGACATGATAGTGGTCGCGAGCCAGACGGAGGACGAACCTCCTACCACCAAACAAAATCCTACTATATCCTTTTTAATAACAATATGTGTACTAAGTTTTACAATAATCGATTAATTAGTTTTGGCGTGAAAGCGTAACAAACAAACTTACATTCACATTTATATTATTAAGTAGAGATTTTTTTATAGATAGTTCATTTATTTTACCTGGTAACCCAAAAACGGGTTCAGTAGGATTGGTGGTTGCATTCACAATCGCTAATATGGCAGTAGCGATGGCCGCCACTAAATATATGAAGATGACAACAAGTGTAGCCACGTACACACCAAACGATATTATTGGTGGTTCTGCCACTGAAAAATAGAAAAAAATGTTATATTTAACGCCTTATATAACGCCTGTCGTGGCGCAGAGGCACAAGCGTGCGACTGTAAACGCGACAGGTTGTGGGTTCGATTCCCACTCCAGGAAATGTAAAATTTAGTATTTTCATTTCTTGGGTTTGGTAACAAGGCAAAACGCGGCGTTAAGTTCCTCAATTCGGCGGAAAGTGGGGAACGGAATTGTTGAAAGAGAATGGGAATAATTAAAAGATGCCAATCGTGTCGCAGAGGCACAAGCGTGCGACTGTAAACGTCAACGTAAGCGAAAGGTTTTAGGTTTGTTTCCCACTCCAGGTAATGAAAATATGAAATATTTATAATAATTAATATGTAATATTTTCATTTCCTCGCTCTGGTAACAAGGCAAATGGTGGCGTTGAGTTCCGCCACTCAGCAAATAGTGCCTCAATCTTGCGGAAAGTGGGGAACTAATTCTGAATCTCCCTGGAAAGGTCTCCTAATTGTAACTCATGAGTTTTTTCTGCCCTCTTTGCTATGATATACGATATATGATATGCTAGGTAAGTAGCGGAACTGAACACCGCACTTTGTCTTATTAGAACTACGATGACCTTATACTATAAGGAATCAATGCGTAGAGTTATCGTGCTTGCGAGAATCTCATTAAATAAATAAAAGCAGAATAGCGGCTTCACTCTTTTTTCCACATGTAGCCAGAGAGTGTCAAGTCACTCCGTAAAAAAAATAAACTTACTAGGACTCGATGTATTCACAGTGGTCACTGAAACACATCCTGTATTAGGACTGTAGCCTGCCGCTAGCGCTCGTACCTGAAAATATATGATCATATAAAATGAACAACTATGAAGCTTCACGCTTTATCTCGCATAGCAGGGTAGTCAGAGATATCATAGTGTCAAGACACTCCCCTCACTGTTATCGTATGTAACGGAACTCTACACCGCGTTTTGTCTTTGTCTAGCAGGGAAGAGAAATGAAAATAATTTAAATACAATCAATAGCCCGAATGGGAATTGAACCCACAACCAATCGCTTTTACAGTCAGAAGTCGAACTGCAAGTTAAATATTATCTTTATAGAAGAAACTGCTTAGCAATCCTTGGATTCACCGTGTGAGTGCCCATCGCGTTGCAGAGAGAGGAGTTTGGAGAGTGCCTGGGACTTACGACCCAACGTGTAAGTTTAAGGGGCCCTTAAAAATGCGCATTAACATCCGCTTCCACTGTCTGCGCTCCTCTCTCTACCTAACCATACCCCTCTCTCTACGAAACCATGTTAAATGTGGAAAGGTGACGAATTTGAATGAAACATTTTTTTGTGATAGCGCTATTGGGCCTATAACAAACGTAACGCCTGTCATGGCGCAGAGGCACAAGCGTGCGACTGTAAACGCGTCAGGTTGTGGGTTCGATTCTCACTCCAGGAAATGTTAATCTTTTCATTTCCTGGGTTTGGTAACAAAGCAAAGTGCGGCGTTGAGTTCCGCCACTCAGCACGCAATGCCTCAATTTGGCAAGAGAACGGAGTGTGTGACACTAGGTTCTCAGGTTCCCTCTGCCTACCCTGCTATATGCGGGATAATGCGTGAAGTTAAAAAAAAAAAAGCAAATGTAACCGGTCTTAAGAGTGGCACATCTGAAGCTATTAAAAACATTATTAAAGTTTACTAACCTCTTGCTCTCTTGCTTGAGCTTCTGTTTTGCAACTGACCGCACACGCGTTTAGATCCGGTACACATGTCACTGAAATGAAAAAAAAATAAATAAATAAATATA